>NTMA01000085.1:146676-180425 GCA_002917075.1 Hawksworthiomyces lignivorus | reverse complement strand
GGGGGGGGAGGGGGGGGGGAATATATCAGCTCTACGTATTTCTCAGGGGCAAATATTCAAACTTCTCTGAGAACAGCCCAAGATGCGTCTTGAGAGAGTATACTTCTTACAGGTTGAAATATTGTCCAGCATCTTCGCGGCTCACCAACCCAGCTGTGATAGGGTCACACGCAGCAGGGTCCAATTTAAAAGTGCTCTCTGCCGACTGGGAGGCAAGCACCTGCCAGTCCTTAGGGTAACTCGTCTTAGGAGCTTAGGAATCAGAGTCAGCAATAAACTTAAGGCACGGTGAAAATGTATTTTTCGCGTACTGAAGTACAGAGCCACCCGCTCATCCACTGAATCAACCATTAGCTTCGAGTTAAAAGATCTCGGGGAATTTGTGTCAGCAGCTGCCTGGGGTGCGGATATTCCGGCTTCTGCAACTGCAGCAGCCAGAATCTGCAGAGGTGAAGCGAGTTCGCTATGTACGTCTTCATCTGGGCGTAGGTTGCCGGTGTTGGCAGGAGGACCATCTTGGTATTGAGCACAACCACCGCCAGTTGTGCTAGAGGTCACGTTGACAGTAGATGACTCTAGGACAGACTCATTGCATTGTTGGACAGCCACTGCAGATCTAGGTGAGGCGACAGACTTTAGAAGCTCGGCCACGACCAGGTCTCCGACAGAGCTTTCTCTGATCCGCAATAACAGCTTATCTACTGTGTCGGGTTTGCTACAGCATTGTCAGACATATGTTCTATTTTCTAGCCATGAGTAGACCATTTGTTATCTTACTTAGTGCTCCCTCGCTTGCGACCTCGCCCTGAGTTTAGAGGGTAGGCGCAGCCCCGGTCCAGAGATACACAGCGAGCGCTTGGAGGTGGTTATCAGCGCCACCGCTCATTCAGGAAAGAAGACAGCCGATGGCATTGGAGCGAGACTCGGCCGAAGAGACCGGCCCCTCCGACATACAGCTGGAGCACTCACCAAGGACTACGACGGTCACAGCGCTGCCGAATCTCACGACAGCTGTAGCACGCAGTTTGACGTGCGCCAGCATTCCGGTACGGCTGGGCTTTGTCAATACGATTGCTCAATGGTGCCACTGCCAGATCCGGTAAGGAATGTTCGTGCTCGTGTCCCGACATCTAATAGCAATTTTCCAAGACATCAACATTGACCGGGTTTTCCTAGAGGTGACGGTGGAATAGAATTAAGGGAACTCGCTTTCCTACGAAGGACTAGATGCTAAATCTGTTCCCCGAGCAGCTGTTGATGCAGGTGTGGTTTAAGCTGATTAGTGGACCTAGTGGGACACTGCAGACTTCACTAATTTTTTGCTTAGCAAGACTCTCTGCGAGGTTAATGCGGGGTAAATATGGGGTTTGGTATACGAGTACGAAGTTGAGTAAGATACATTTGTCCCTATCTTGCTTGCTGTACGAGAGTGAAAACAATGTGGTTTGTGTTTACAATAAAAGGAGGCGAAAGGGTGCCTGTGTATCGCCAAAGCATCGTTTAATTCCGGATTGAGCAATATAACACATAGAAAGAATGATTTTTATGCCTTTTGAATAACTTTTGAATAATGTTTCTGATAACGTACTCAGCCATTTGATTATTCCTCGAGACACTCCTCACAATGATGTACATAATTCTTTTATGGTACCTTTCAATCATATTTATTTGTATTTCGTAAATTTATAGCTATTGTTGCTTTGGCCCTTGCGTCTTTTAATATTTTAAACGGCAAATAGATTTAATGCTGAGCGGTGCCGCAATGGTCCCACACTAGTCTAGACGTTTAAAGGATTGCATTGGAAGGGGGCCTGTCCTCCGACTTCTCGGCCTAACGGAGAGCGAGTTGTGGAGTGAATAGCTCGCATCTCAATAAGTTACATCTCATTCGTATTGACTTCACCAGATAGACTCTAGCTTAGACAGGGTAACATTCCGGCCTGTGCTGGGTGCTGCAAAGTCGTTAGCTGCAAGCGTCCGTTACTACCGTCAATCAGGACATGTGAATTTGGTTGAACAGTTAAAATTGATACAAAATAAAGTCATGAAGCCGAAGAGTTGCAATTTTTAGAGGTGAAGAGACTAGAAGCATAATCCGCTGCTTGTGAGAAAATAAATTGCTAGAGCGCCATATCTTGGTTGTACCACAGTTTTGCATCTTCCACCCTACTCTTTCTCTCTTATTTGTCAGAAACAATTACCTACACCTCGTCAATCCCTGCGAGGGGCATGGCCCGACCATATTGCGGGCTATAGAAGAGAAAGCATTGTTTCTATGTGATAAAAGATGACTAGTCTCTCTCTTTCTTCTCGTTGAGCTTGTCTACCATGCTGACGAAGCGACTAAGCGCCATAGTCGGGAAATAATGCCGGTAAAGACAGTAGCCGATGAGAGCATGGCCCGGAAAGCCGGTGCCTGTATACTCGCGTTCTGGCCAGGAGGCGCTGATGCTATTACTTGGTCGGTCGCTGTGGACAACATGGCAGCCGTTGCTGCTCTGTGGGCAGCGGTCGACCTGGTGCTCTAGGAGGTAGCGGACACCAGCAAGGACGGCCGGGTCGTCGAGCGGACAGGCAGAGAGGAGGCCCATGAGGCCCCAGGCCGTCTGCGACGCCGTTGAACTACCGCGCCCAATGAAGGCGGCATCGTAATACTGAGAGTATGTCTGTCAGTCTTCTGGATAAATACCCTCCGTTGGTGCGTCTCTTAACTTACCGATCGGGGATCTTCTCCCCAGCCTCCATCCTCGTTCTGCACGCTCTTCAGCCAGGTAACACCACGATCTATCATAGTCTGGATGGCATCTGTGTTGCCTGGGTCGCAGCCGCACAGTTCTGGATCAGTAAAATAAGAAAGGCCACAGAGAGCATTGCAGGTGCCGGAGACATAGTTGATGGCCCAACGGCCAGGCCAACCACCGTTTTCTTCCTGGTGGATGCGGAGGAAGACGATGGCGCGTCGGGCCGCGGCCACCATGCACTCGACCAAGTCTGGAGGCGCGAACGTGTCCTCGCTGCGGCTCGCCCGCTGGCGTACGAGCTGCAGGATGTAGCCCAGCATCTCTAGAATGTGCCCCGTAATGTCTGGCGTCGATGGATCACAGAGGCTGTCCATGTCGCTAAATGGTACCTTGTTAATCCAGAGGCGGTTGTTGTTCCAGTCGAAAGCGCCCCATCCGCCGCCGTAGAGGTTCGTCTTGGCGTCGCAGGCACCAGAACCCTGCATGCCCAGCACCCACTCGATGGCCCGAACGACGGGCTCCGAGCCGAGGACGGACGGACCGTCCACTAGCAGCAGGCCCATCACCACGGCAGCCGTGTCGTCCGTGTCGGGGAACCACGAGTTGAAGTACTCAAAGCTCCAGCCGCCAGGGGAAAGGTCTGGCCTGAAGACGCGCCAGTCACCCTCGGGGCCGAGCAGCTGGCGGTCCAGCATCCAGCGGGCTGCTGCATGCAGCCGCAAGTCTTGAGCTCCGTGGTTCTTTGCTTGGCCTTCAACCGCACTATTGGCTTCGCACACGGCCCGGAGCATCAGCGCCGTGTCCCAGACGGGCGAGTTACTCATTTGCACGCGCCGCCCGTTGGCCTCGTCTTCCCACATGAACTCGGTCTGCAGCGAGGCGAGTGCGCGCCGCACCGGATCGCTGTCAGCACCGTAGCCCTCGAGCATGAGCGCCTGGATCATGGCGTCCGTCGCTAGCGTGAAACCTGAGCCACTGCCGCTGGACTCCTGGTGGGCCAGCAGCCAGGCGACTGTGCGCCGGCGAGCCAGCGTGCGGACGGGGTTCCAGCGACTGCGCACGGCGCCGCCCGCACAGGCCAGCATGCGGTCCAGCAGCGTGGCGACATAGGCAATTGGGTCTGACGCCAGCGGGTCCAGCAGGGCAGCGCCCGGGACGGGGATGTCCTTGCGGCTAGGGTCGAGCCACAGCTCGTCCAGGAACGTGTTGTTGGCCGAGCGCCCGTTGGGCAGCGCATACACGGGCCGGTGGTGGGCGATGAGGAGCAGCGGCACGATGACGGAGCGCGCCCACGACGCGATGCGGTAGATGTTCCAGGGCACCAGGTTGGTATTAGGCAGCAGCATCACCTCGCACGGCAGCTCCGGCGTCGACGACCACGGGACCAGCCCAAACTTGGCCAGGTGGAAGCGCGTCAGCATGCGGACGGCGGCCACGCCGCCTTGGCGACGTATGAACCGCCGCGCGCGCCGCATCGGCTCGTCCTTAGGCCGCAGGCCTAGGATCTTGAGCGCCAGATACGCCTCACAGCTAATGGACAGGTGGCCCGGCTGGCCAGGGCTCACGCCCCAGGACCCATCTGCGTTCTGCTCAGCCAGGATGTGCTTACGGAAGCCGTCAGCTTGTGGGATACTGGCGGCACTTGGCCACGTAGTGTCCGCCTCCGCAGACTTGCTGTCCTGGTCCGTCAGATTATGGCGAGTATCAGAGGTAGATATGGCCATCGATAACACGCTTTGGTGCAAAAAAATGTGTTCAGAGGTAAAAGCTACATCGCTTCGCACCTCGCCACACCACTCGCCAGTGGGTTGGTGGATGTCCCACGCATATGCAACTGCCGCCTCAAGAGCCTGCCTGGCCTGTAGAGCAGCCGAATCCACCTGAGAAGCAGAAGACATTTTTGACAATAAGAAGATAACCACCACGTTTTACAGAG
This sequence comes from Hawksworthiomyces lignivorus, assembly GCA_002917075.1. Lineage (NCBI taxonomy): Eukaryota > Fungi > Ascomycota > Sordariomycetes > Ophiostomatales > Ophiostomataceae > Hawksworthiomyces > Hawksworthiomyces lignivorus. The sequence goes on along the minus strand of NTMA01000085.1, from coordinate 175,748 downwards.
ATTCGTGCGCCTTTTCAGAATAAAAACCACCGCCGGGACTAGGAGCTTATCTACTCGTCCTCAGCAGCGAACTTACCATCTTACACGAAACAAATCAAAAACAACATGTGCATATGTCTGCTCGTATACTGCCCCATGCCAATACGCACTAATGATGAGTTAGACCCGCATCTAATCAGCCAGCTCTTCTCTCAAGTTTTTTTTTTTCTTGTCTATCACTTCGTCAACTCAAGGGGGTGAAATTCTCGGGATAATTGTGCATATTCTTGGCCAGTTGCGCAGTCAGATCTGCCTGTGAAGGCGTTCCGGCCAGATGCAAGTCTTAGTATCAGCGCAATTATGATCCAGATCAGCTAAGAAAAGTATAATAACTGCAGCATTTTCATCAATTTCTTGAATTTGCCATGATGTCTCTGATATGCACAATGACCCCCACAGGGTCGCCGTTGTTACCATCGTTAGTGATTCCGGGTCCGTCCCTTGCTCGTGTACCTGTAACTGAGACACACTCCAATTTCTCCGGTGTAAAAAGATGCACAATGTGAGACAGAAGGTCACTACTCGGCCAAACATTTTCTTTTTCTACACATATAATAGTTGAGCAACGGTAAGAAAGCAGATCTTATCTGAATCTAGCGAAAATTATTTCATAGTCTGTAGAAAGATCTTGCTATCAGGGTTACTTCTATGATTTGTTTTGTTTTCACCGCACAATCTATCTAACCAGCAGCCACACGTCTGAAGCTATGGGATCTGTAGCTAGTCACTAGCTGCCGTCTCTACAGGCTGTACGCCCGGAAAATTACTTGTTTGGGCAAATGAGCTAGCCTTTTCAACTCAGCCTAACCACTAAGAGAAGTACAATTCTCAGGGCAGGCTTAGAACTGTCTGACGTATTTGTTCACTTGTAATTTTTATTGTTGGAGATACAGCTGCCATCTTTGTTCCATAAAATTTTTTTTAGCAGGTTTGAATACGTTTTCATTGTCACTGCGGTAGGCCAGAAATGGAGAGTAAAGGTGATGTACTATATAGCAGCTCTTTTAGTAGAGTAAAACGTGGTTAATTTGGTGCTAAACGATACGAGCAAAAATTGTCCTCATTATGAACTGGCATCACATCGCTGACCATCACGAGTCCCATGTAATCATACGGTCTAGATAGGCCATTTGCCACCATTGGCCGAGACTGTGCTTCCTGTGACCCATCGCGAGCTCTCGCTGGCCAAGAAGGCCACAATCTGAGCGATATCATCTGGTGTCCCGCTTCGCGGCGCCGCAGCAGTGACTCGTTTGTTCTCTTCACGATACGCATCTAACTGTGCTGGCGGCAGGGTTTGGATCATCTCTGTCTCGACTAATCCTACAGAAACAGCTTTAGGGGCAATAATTCAGCACTCAGTAATAAATGGAAAGAGATTTGGATAGCAAGAGCTTACCATTCACTGTGATCCCTCGAGAATGTCCAAACTTTTCATCAAATCAGTATAATAATAGGACGTAGGCACAGAGTTCCATATAAGTAGTCTCACCTCAACAGCCCAGTTTCGGGCTAGACACTCCACGGCTGCTTTTGTGGTGGCATACACGGGTTGTGAGAGACCGCCGAACGCAAATCGGCGTGCTGCAATCGATGAAATTAACACAATCCTGCCCCCTTGAGGAATATATGGCAGAGCTTTCTGTGTGAGGAAAAACGGCGCTTGTACATTAGTCGTCATCATATCGTTATATATTTCTTGTGTCGTATCGTCCGTAGAAATGGCGCGGCCCAAGGCAGCGTTGTGAACTTTGGATAGTCAGTCATTCATGGACTAATACTACCACCGGACGAGCAGGAAACTAAAATGATATTGACATACCGAGGATATCGATCTTGTTACTCTTCAGTCCCTTCAGTGTTTCGTTGACTATATACGTATACGAATCGAAGACCTTAAGGTCGGCCTGGATGCTAATTGCTTCAGCGCCATTTCCGATATCTTTGATTTCTTTGACTGTAGACTCGGCAGCACTTTGTCTCTGGGGGTTGGCATAGACCATGGCTACACTCGCACCGCGACGTGCCAACTCCAATGAGATTCCACGACCAATACCTCGAATACCGCCGGTCACGATGGCGGTCTTGCCAACGAGAGAGAGAGTTTCTGGAATCATGGCGACGGTCCAAGTTGCATGACAATGGTTACAGCAGAGGTAAGATTGTAACACTTCAGCTATCGAGAAATCGCTTATCTTATTCGAGAACGTGAAGACGCTTCTATCAAGTATATGCATTTTAGTAGCTTTTATTCTCGAATCTGTATAAGGTCGTCTATTATTGTTGTGGATTTTAGAAATTATGTCCGTTCGTAGGAAAGTTTGCTGCCGGATACTACGTGCTATGTCCGAGTTCCAATTATCCACATGCTTGAAAATACTTCGAGAAAAGTATATGTCTATCAGCTAGTTATCTAGGATGAACACTAAGCCTATACATGACTTAGCGCATATCTTTTCATACATCTAAGCTTCATATTTATATGAGCAACTCTAGATTGCCTCAAGGCTCTTAATACTAAAACTGTAGCATTAAATTGCACCACGAGCTTTTTCTCTTTATAATAAAGCGAACCTTCACTGCGTCCTAATGTATAAGTCATCCAATTGCTAGATGTATCTGGGGGGCCGTGGCACATACATTACTGTAGATGTCGAAGCACTATGGATAGCGTCTCCTAATAATAATAAAAATTACTAGTAACATGTATTGGTCTTGAAAACTTGGAGATATGACTTAGACCCCTTAGACTACTGGCATGAAGGTCGGTTTTAAAAGACCCGTTTAAGGATATAGAGCTACATGAGATTGGGCCTAGATTAATTAGTTAAGTGTGCTTTAGGTCTAAGAGACATATACTATTAGGGGCGTGAAAATTAGATTCTACATAAAAATGAAATCAAGACGACATTACTCGTCTATTTTCTGGTGAATTCCTCTATGATATCAACTTCCATCGTGAAAATTGAACGATCACCCCGTATTCGGGTTGCGGACATATACAATTGCCGAACACAAACACCGGTATGTCGGATCTCACTCTAGAGTTTTATATGCATTTCCGTAACAATCAGGCTTCAATTGTAGGAATCAGTCTTATCAGGGGGTGTATCGTTTCATTGTACTAGCTGAAGCCGCTTCGATGCAAGCGGTATGATAAAATTTGCCTTTTGAGTTCCCGAAATTATCGTGAATTGCGGCAAGCGGTATTTTTTATGGCGCAGGTACATTTGTAAAACAGACCAATAACCCACACGAAAAAGCTCATTAGAAAATTTACTGAGAGCGAGACGGGCTGACCCCTCGACTCTACCTAACCACCAAGACCACCACAACTCAACAGAACCACTCCGGACAGTCTCGTGGAGACTGATCGGAGGACTGCTTAGCTCTCCTACATCAAGGAGGGCGCGAAAGCGCCTCCCTTGATGCGTAGATAACCAAGTTGTGTGAAGATATCGTAGTAGCCTTGGGGTCGGGTGGGCCTCTGGCCTATGGCCAGAGGCCACTTTTGGATCTCAAGCAATTCGCAACCAAATGACTTCGTTCTTGTTCTCGCGAGTAGCCTCTACTCTGATCGGAAGCCTAATCTGCTCAGAAAGTGTGTATTTCGGTGCCTACTTCCTCTATCTCGTGAAAAGGAGCAAGAGTCTGCCTCCTCTTTTGTATGCACTAGGGCGGTGGAAGGCGGCAGAATAGCTCCAGAGAGCAAAATCCTCCACACTCCTCCATACCGCGCAGGGGGTCCCTTCAACTACGACTCATTACTCTAAAAGATGTGCGGCTGTATAGTTACCGCTCTAATCTGCTTAGGGGATATCGTCTCGCTTAGCCCCTCGAAGACTGATATCACCAATACCCTCACAGTTTAAGACTCTGGATAAATGTTGCTAGCAGCGTGTCTTGCGATTTATGAGACTTACTACCTCTATAAACTTTGCGAACACTCACGGGAGAGCAGCAAAACAGCAATCAAATGCATACACGTCTTATCTCTCTGGCAGTTGGATACATGCTTTGACTAACCGCTTGTCTCTCACGACAGCTGCTCCCGGTGCCGGAGGTAGAATATCAAATGCTCTAGAATACAGCTATGTGCCAGGTGTAGCAAGCGCAATCTGGCCTGTATCTTCGACGGAAGAGATAATAAGACACTGGTAACACAAGTGTGATACAAGAATTGTCTTTACCGTTGTGCCATGACTTGCTCCCGGTAGATGCAAAGAGCTTTGGTATCTCCTCGAACTGCAGCAAAAAAATTATTACGACTAGAACAAGCCTAGGGGCGAGTGTACAATCCGTCCGGCCGGGGCCATGATCGTGGTGCAGACGGAGCCGCCGAAGATGGCATGCAGTGAGGCCTGTCCACGGCGGCAAAGTTGAAACAAGCTGACCATCAGCAGCTACTCCCGACTCAGCCACATCATAACATGATGCATCGATGGCCAAAGATCAGGGAATCTAGACCTCTCCATCCTATAGGGCGCAGATGAAATCCACAGCATCGGACCTGGCAAACACGTTGACCGCAACACCGTCCACGTTTATGTCGGTATCCAATGGGAGAACACGTAGGTCGGGTCGTGTTGCTTGTTGTTGAAGGGGAGAGACTCGAGTATCTACTATAACAGTTTACCTTAGCTCCTCATCAAACTAATCATTCTCTAGGCAGGACCTTAGAATGACACACGAGCACCTCCACCAAACACCTCTCCCGATAGTTCGGTATGCTACCTAGGGTAGGATGGTTCGCAGAGTGCAGAGGGTCTAGGCGCTCTGGCAATTCCGAGCATCGAACGCGCCATTAATCTGATCAGCGATGTCAAATTCCACTATGGCCAGATAGACCACTTGCTCAACGAGGAAGACTTTATAGAAGCTTGCACAAATTTTATTCCGATGCTGCCGCTCGCGACAAGACCAACTTCTTTAGGGTGATGACGCGCTGGAGACACGCACTGGAAGCCCTCTTTGGAGCAGCATGCCATCCGCAGCGGGTTTACCTATTTGCAGTAATACTATGCCCCCACCACTTCATATGGGGCGCGATGGAAGCTATGGCGATGACATCACAGCCAAACAAATTATGGCCATGGCTAATGCAATCACTGAAGAGAATCCTGGTTGGATTTCTCGTGCAATAATAGAGAATGGCATTTGGGAGATTGAGTAGTGCGAGCTCTGAATGGATTTGCCCGATCAACATTGCTGCTTGGACCTGTAGGCCTCTAAATATGGCCGTATTCACACATTAGCCAAAACTAGTCGCTGAAGGCATTGAAAGAAAAAAACAAAACAAGAAGAGAGCATTCTACACCCCCTTATCTTTCCAGCTTTACATCTAAAATAACCTCATGTTTAATACACGCGCTGTTTAACCATCTGGCTTACTCGTGCTGTGTAAAACATACTGAAAATTATCTTGTAGTAGTAGAGAAAAGGAAACAAAGAAAGTCTTTAATGTATGGGGAAAAAAAGTATGAGAATTGTAAATATACTCAATACATAAAATCATATACATTTTATGAGCATTATTAAACTATTTTCAATGCCAGCTGATCCCTTGTATGGCATGCTGTTTTTTGTTAAAATCGAAGTAGTGGAATTTAACTTGCAGCAAAACTACTATTAGTTGTATATAATGAAATAAAATACACCGAAGTTTAGTTCAGTTGTTTGGTAGCGTACATTTCACAGTGTTTAATCTTATTCTTCTTGGTTTTTCGTCACAACATACTTATGAGAAACACAGGCAATGACATATTCAACAATGTAAACTTCTATTTCTATTTCTGTTTGTTTTTATATTCGCTATGTTTCCAGCATATCCTATATAATAGTGCTACTTCTTCTTATTCTTCTTCTTCTTCTTGTGTTATGTTACCACTATCAACAATATTACTTCTCCTATTTCAAGTTACAACATACTAGGCAATCTTAGAAGACTATAAGTTACCATTTTCAACTCGCTTATAAAATATGAAACTTTTAGTCTTTACCGGCGTCGTTGCAGCTCTCCAAGTTTCTCAAAAGGATATTGCAATCCTAGAGCGCGATACCTCCAGTAACAGTCTACTAACAGAAACCAGCAATTCTGTTACCAGATCCACTGAGAGAAGAAAAGAGCAGCCGATCTAGCCGCCCTGATCCAATGCCTCAATAAAAATTTGTTTAACACTGTTTCAGACGTGACCGATATAATTTCGTCTACAATTGGTACGATTCTTTTTTCTTTATCTTTTGGAATATTGACTAACTTTTTAAGCATCTAGTGGATTCAAGCCTGAAACAGTCACCCGTCTGCGTGAAATTCTGCCAAATTATACAAAGGATTTTGCATCAGGTGTGCAAGCCTGTAGGACAGAATCCTAATGTTCTAGCAGCTCAATAGATGCAAGTTGTTGCCAGAGGGCGACTTTATAGAACAGTTAGACTGGTTGTGGTAGAAACAGGATTGAACAATGGCAGCAAACAGAACTAGAGCTTATACTTAACCGAAATCAAATACAACAAAGCTTAATCTGTTTCTTCGCGAATACAAGAATAGCCTAAGAGTTGTCTAGCAGTATATGCATAATGCATTACACCTGAGTTCAAATGTTATCAGGATCAATACTTCTAAACTCGTGTTCTGAATCCCACTAGAGAATCATCCATTCTAACAAGTCCACCTTCCAAAACACAAACCGTAATGTCACCATCCAAAGGTGTATTCCATATTTGTTAATACTCTGGAATGAAAGGGAATCATGCCATTGACGCCGGCCGTCGTCCGAGCAAGTGTATGTCTGGGAAAGACCATTACGGAATTACAGGTTACTTTTCCACACTGCAGTAAACCGGTATTTCCCCCACAATTTAGATGGGTCTGTCGGATGCAGCTTTCCGTAAAGAAGATGCCGCGTTCTTGTTATCTGATCAATAAGATGTGTATGTAGTGGCCGAGAGAATATATTTAGCATGCTGGAACATATCCATGTCAGCTGGCGTTACCCTGTACTCTTAACAACTTCAGGGATTCGACTAATTAAATTGTAAAGCACAACGCCTCTGCTGAGTAGAGGGACTAGTCGGCATACAAGGACAATGCTTTACTTGTGCCTTTCTTCTGAATAGAATCTCAAACACATGCTTTTTCAATCACTTTTATATGTCATTGATCGAAAAATTTTTAGACGATGATTAACATGTAGCAACATTTAGCAATCCCTTTGTAGAGGCAGCGCGTCAAACAAAGCGACTAAACACCTCCACACTTTTCAAATATTGATAGTGCGCTGATGAGGAGCCGGTGACCAGTAGCAAAGACGACGGTCATACTGTCAATGGCTTCACAAGAGCAAAGCTGTCGGAATAGGGATTTTACAGTGAGAGTAATACATACAGAAGGTCCCCCTAGCTGTTGCTTTCATTCGCTTTGACTGATATGATTGAAAGATTTTTTTGTTCATCTGGTTTCTTCGCGAATCGTTCACCTAGTTGATCCAGTCAAACTTGCGACCTAAATGTCTTCGTGCGTGAAAATCTCCGCATCTTGCATGGCCCTTGGACAGTTCTATGCGAGCTGCTCGCCCACACAAGAGACCCAACTTCCCACTCTCCTCTAGATTTCTAACTTCCTGGCACGTAACGGTTCTCAGGTGTTTACCCACTCACAGGCCGCTGGTGTATCGAGACGCACCATGGGTGGGGCGCACATGGTGTGTTTCAATACACTGCGAGAAGCGCACGCTGTCGTGTCACTAACACATGCTCTATTCGAGGTGCGGCTGTTATGAAAGGAACAGGGGTGGGTTTGAACAAGTTCGTGCACCTTATCATCATACAACACGTACGTCAGCTTGCCCAAGAACAACGTACCGTAGTTTGCCATCTTTTCCAAGGTTTCGCATGGGGTTTTGGTGAATATTTGGATATGTTCAAATGTGTATTCATCGGCAATCTTGTAGATGTCGTCGATGTCGTCGGCTATGAAAGTCTCTCCGAAGTTAACCCAGGAGACGTTAGCGATGCTAGTTGTGCTCAGTGTTTGGAGGAGCTCCGTACAGAGTGCGATCGTCTTTCGGCCTACTTCTTCCGCTGTGGTAATCAATACTGCGGGCTGTCGGGGCCGTGTTCGGTTTACGAGAACAGGTCGGTGGTTACGGTAAAAAGATCCGTTGTTTTGTCTACGAAGATCAATACCTCCTTGGGACCGGCGAACAGGTCGATACCGATCTCGCCGTAGAGGCGGCGTTTGGCCTCGACGACAAAAGCGTTGCACGAGCCGGCGAAAAAATTGACCCGCAGAATGCTCTCGGTGCCAATAGCCATGGCTGCGATCATCTGTACGCTGCCGACAATGTGGATTTCGTCGGCGCCGGCTAGATACAGCGCCGCAACGGTCGCGCTCTGGACCGCGTCGCCGATAGGCGGCATACACACAATAACTTTAGGCATGCCGTCAACCTTTGCCGTCAAGACAGCCATATACGCCGAGGCTAACAATGGATAATGGCCGTTGAGAAAATATCTAGGAGGGGACGCCTAGCAGGAATATTAACGGAAGTACCATCGAGTTTACACCTGAGCACTCGGCGCAATAGTGGCAGCGCTCCAACGTGTTCGGATCATTATTTGTTTCGAGATATTTATCTAACTGGGTCATTCTAACTGGATATTAATTCGAAAAAAAAAAAAACCAAAAAAAATTCTCTTGACAATCACGAATAGCTAGGGATGGGTTTTACTAAATGAGACCAGTCTCAATATTAAAAAAAATAATATCAAAAAAGTATTCCCTCGAGCCGAAATCGAATCGGCGACCTTTCGGTCACAATGAACAATTACAGCCGAACGTGATAACCTACTACACCATCAAGGGTTTAAGTGTTCGCTGTGAAAGGAACAATGGGCAGGACTTCTTTCCTAGCCTGTATATGATTCGTGGTATGGAGACAACGAGTTATCTAGAATCGACTGTCGATTTAAATGCTAATGCAAAACAGGTTTGCGCATCGCCAGTTAAGCAGCTCAGGCCATGCAAATCTTTCTTTAATGTGGCCTTGGCTATTCTCTCCTCTGTGATAGAAAGCTGCGCAGGGAACCATTCTTCGAAGTCGGCACGCCGTCCTTCATGGCGAAGAAGCATTAGTGCAACTGCTTTGCCGGAGCCCCATGCCTGCACCATTCCTTCGCCGCAGAATCCCACAGCTGCCCACTCTCGGCCTGGTGTATGCCCGTTAAGAGATCTAGAAGTAAGACTCTCCGGCAGCTCCCCAACCCAGGGAAAATTGTCGGGCGTAAAGCCCATGATACCTGTCCACATGCTCTCCACGCCAGCAGTCGGGCCCCAGTTTCGCGCGTGAAAGGCGGCGGACATGGCACCTCGAAGATGGATCTCCGCAGCTAGTGTTAGCTTGTCGTCCGTGGCTACACCGATCTCTACAACGCCCCGATTAGGCAGCGCAGAAATGCCGCCACCGAACATCATCTGTTCAGCTGACCTCTCGTCTCCGCCGGGAAGCTGCGTGAGGTAGTCAAATCCGGCGGCGTAGTTGAAGACCCACGAATGACGGTGGCCCTGGCTCGGGAAGTTCTGGCCCGGAGCTTGCGCACTCATCTGCCCGCGAACAGGCACGACCCGGCCTCTCAGTCCGGGCACCAGGTGCCCCACATGACCATTGGTGCAGTGGACGACATGGCGAGCGTACACTACACCTGTCGGTGTGGTCAGCGCAAAGGGATGCGAGCCCTCGGTCATTGCGATTGATAGAACTGGCGCTTGTGTCCGGATAAAGAAAGTCGACGGGTACTCGTGGACAAGCTGGTCAAGGATATTTGTCACGAGGCGGTACGGCCACACAGCGCCTGCAGGTCCAACAATGGCGCCTACGGCCTGTGCTGACAGACCGTAACCCTATTTTTGGGTCAACATGACTTTCTCAATATCTCCTTTTCTTGCCTCGACTGACCTGAGTCAAGACGGGGCCAGTCTTGATGGCAAAACCCTCGGATTCTTTGGGCATATCACTGATGAATTCATTGATATTATCCACTGCTTCTTTGAACCTGTCCTCGTCGAAATACGCATCGACAAATTGAATTTCCCTGAACTGGCAGAACTTCTTGAGAGATTGGTTGGACCGAAAAAGCTCCTGCATTGCATCAAGGTGGCCGCGTCGGAATCTTATAAGTTTCATGGCGTCGCTCTGACCAAATGCTGCCTTGAACTCGGCGTATTCTCCCACAGTTTCCAGCAAGTGGCCTCCATTACGGCCAGTTGCTCCACTGCATACATCTCTGGCCTCGAGCATCATAACCGACAAAGCAGACGGATCTCTAACGTCGGCAGCTCTGAGGAGCGTATGAGCAACGGAGAGGCCGGTGATGCCAGATCCAATAATAGCCACATCAACGTGGTCGACTCCATTCCCGCCATGCTGGGTGTTGATAGTGGGGTGTTCATCTTTCATCCAAAAGGACTTGGTTGATTTGTCTTTGTTGGGAATACCGGGGTCGCTATAAGCACGCTCCAAAGCTGCTTTCCGGGCCGCTACTGGGGCTTGCCAGTTATTTAGCAAATGTTCTAACAAGGACGTCATTTTGTTTCGGCCACACAAATCGGCTACCAAATACACTTTTCCGCCGTTAATATAGGGCGTAATAGGCCGAGTGTGCACAAATGCGGTCGTGCTTTGGCCTCAGAAGGAAGTTCACGAATATGGGCAGATTAAATTAAAAAAAAAAAAAAGAAGACAAAATTATTTAATAAATAATTAGCCAGACTGATAAATAGGAAATAATAGAGAGTAGTTAAAGGAGCGGCAGCTCATAAATAACAGAATTGTGATTGATACGGAGTGATTTTACATGCATTGTCAGTTGCCCGATTGTGCTGTAAGCCTCGAGAGGCAAAATTATGTCGACCCACTAACTGAGAAAGAGAAGCTAATCAACCTTGGATTTAGTGGATTTACAGTCCGAATAGTCGCCTCATGTGGGACGCCCGCTAACGCAGTCGTACACATTACCTGTCGTTAGCAATTTTGACGTATGTATGTGATCTGGAGCCGGCAGCTCCACCCGCACCTTTATTTCCGATGGTCTTCCCTTATCAGTGTCTTCTCCGCTTAATCAGTCCACCCGCCCGACTCTCAAGAGACGACGAACTTCCTCTTTGTCCGTACCTAAATGAAAGAGGGAGCTCCATCCGGTCCTAGTTAGATCGTCCGCAGCAGTGCAGATCATGCCGGACGACATGAAATGCCCTACAAATAGCCCTGCGGCGGATGCGCAAGTTACAAAAAGCAAAAGCTAAATGTGATCAAATGCGTTTCTCCTACCTACAGCGCCAGCGGCGCAAGGATGTGTGCGAGGGCTTTCAGGTGAAGCTACAGTGAGACTGAGGCATCGCATCGCGTGGCACGTTTGCCCGCGCATCGCCGTCTATAGGCCCAAACCTCGCCCCGCTCCCTCCGCTATCACTGCCGATGAAGAAGTCTTGAATCCTCCGTCCGCCGTTCCGAGAACCGGTGCTGCCCAGGCCTGGGACTCTCGGAACGAAGATAGCTGGCAGATCTTCTACCAGTGCTAGTCCAATTCATATCTCCTCCCGGTCTTATTTGCTTCCCCCTCAAGTTAGTCCCCGAAACTGATACAAAGTCACACCGGGAGTCAGCTCGAATGCATATAACTGGGAAGCTAGAGACATGATTGCGGCAGTGTCAAAAAAAAAAAAAAGAAGAAATGAAGATAGCAACACTGAAGAATCGAGAAGCTTTTCGATTCTTACGAGGATATAAATCTAGGCAATCCACGCCTTCTGCACTTGCGGCAGCAAGCAAGTGTGTCCAGTTAAGAGTGTCGCATTGGTGGATATCCTAGCACAGATTTGTTGGCCAGGCCTATGCGCCGCCCTAGCAGCGGGGCTTTGAAAGGATAACAATAACTACTACCTATTGATGGCTTAAACTCTAAAAAAAAAAAAAAAAAAAAAAAAAAGGCTAATAAATACGATTAAACTCTATTGATGGCAATCCCACTTACACTTCGGCTAGTGGTTTCGGTTAGTGGGTGCTCTAGTACCATCGCATCCAATAATCCGACTTGTAAATACGCACGTATCGTCCAAGTTGCCCACGTTGGCTTGTAATTCAATCTCATTTAATTTTTTCTGTTTTCCTCTGATACTACGAGCTTCTGACTTCTGTTTATTTACCTCAAAAGATTGCTGGACGAAGTATCATCAGAATGGCTGCCACCGATAATTGGAAGGTGCTTGCCACCGCACACAAAGACAAGCAGTTCCGGAACATCCCAAGAGAATGGATTATTGATAATGTCACGGTAGCAGATTTGAAAGGCACTGGTACTAATGCTGAGGGACGACTGCTCCAGCTTGACGCGGTATCTCGATCTGGCCTGCTGACCCAGAGCGAACTGGAAATCACTGGGGCGTTTACTGCTTACGACTTGGTGGGAAAATTGGCGCGCAGTGAGCTCAGCTCTGAGGATGTTGTTCGAGCATATTGCAAACGGGCTGCTCTTGCTCAACAATTGGTACATGCTCGCGCTCCTTTTTTTTTTTTTTCACTTTTATTTTGTTTTTCCTCCGTTCGACTTTCTCTCTTTGCTTTAGCCTCAATCCTTCTAAAAATCAACCAAAATCATAAGAACTGACACGCGTCTAGACAAACTGCCTAACAGAAATCTTCTTTAATGAAGCTCTGGAACGTGCCAGGTCTCTTGATGCGCAGTTGAAAGAAACTGGCAAAGTTGCAGGGCCACTTCATGGACTACCTATTAGTCTAAAAGTGAGTACACCACACATTATTTGTAGTCTGCCATTTCTAGTGCTAACAGCCCAGGACTCCTATGTGGTCAAAGGACACCATGCCACAACAGGCTATGTCGAATATCTGCGCCGTCCTATGCCTGAAGACAACTCGGCGCTCGTTAGTCTTCTGCTAGATGCCGGCGCCGTTCTGTACTGCAAGACAAACGTTCCGCAAACAATGATGGTATAAGATCATCCAAAGTTTTACCGTTTACCTTCATCAGCTGATCTCATATCTACAGACCGCCGACTCGGATAACAACATATTCGGCAGAACACTGAACCCTCATAACGCCAAGCTTACAGCCGGTGGCTCGACAGATGGTGAGGGTGCTCTGGTGGCTTTCCGTGGCTCCGTTCTCGGCGTTGGAAGCGACATTGCCGGCTCCATCCGGATACCTTCCCTCTGCTGCGGGATCTACGGATTCAAACCCACATCGGATCGTGTCCCATTCTTTGGACAAACTCCTCCTCCGCTGCCGACTGTTCGCCTATCAGGCATCACACCCGCCGCCGGTCCAATAGCAACCTCCGTCGACGATCTAGCCCTGTTCATGAAAACCGTCATCGACAGACGACCCTGGAAGTACGACTCAAGCAGCATCGACATTCCGTGGCGAACAATCTCGGATGAGGGCGCCAGATCTTTGACTATTGGCCTTCTCCCTGAGGACCCTGAATACCCTCTTCACCCTCCTGTTCGCCGGGCGCTGAAATCGGCTGCCTTACTTCTAGAAGAGGCTGGACATAAGATTGTCCGTCTCCTCATAGAACCTTCACGTAGCATCTCCCTTGGTGGCAGGCTGGGTTTCCAGTATTTTTTCATGGCCCAATCTGGATTGTCTGATCTTTCTGAGGCACTGGGAGAGCCACTTGTGCCCTCCGTCGCCAGAGGCGTTCACCCCTTCTCAGACGGGAACTTTCCCATCCGCCAGGAGAACGACCTGCCACACAAATGGGCAGACTGGAAGCATGCGTCTAGCCAGTACGCCCATGCTTGGAAAGAGACATGGGCTCAACATGAACTTGACGTTGTGTTGGCGCCTGGTGCCGTCAGCACGGCTTGCGCCCATGACACGTACGGAAACCCAGTCTATACGCTTGTGTGGAATGTGCTTGACGTACGTCCATAAACTGACTTGCCTAAACGTTTTCTTGATTATAGCTAACAGATCTCAGTATCCCGCTGGTATTGTGCCATTCGGCTTTGCATCAAAGGAAAAGGACCCCCAGTTTCAGAAGGCTGTTGAAATATTTGATCCTGATTGTCAGTATCCCCTAACACCGCTGGCTTCCTGAACTGTAATTGCTAACTAAAACTCAGATGAGCCAGAGCTCTTTGACGGAGCGCCATGTTCTGTGCAAGTTATTGCGCCACGATTTCGTGACGAAGAGTGCGTCCATGCCATGAAGATTATTGACAGAGTTTTAAGACAGCACCATCCGTAGCATTATATATAATAAAATACTCTAGACATTATACGTATGGATGTTTCCCTCTGGATATTATTTATGTGGCGTGGCTCAACGGCTAAAGATTCACCGAGCATATCCAGTGCAACGCTCAAATGTTAGACAAGTACGGTCTAATCGTATCTATTAACCAAACCTAGCTATTTACACTTGTACTAGGTAGAAGCCTCTGCAACAAAAACCATTGCCTGGTTTAGTAGTAATTATAATGTGTGCCTTGGCTTTTTTGACTTCTGTTTGTAATGCGGCCAGGGTATCGTCAAAGTTCCTTACTTAGTTCGCCGTCTAATTTTATGTCCTTAAGCCGCTGCCTCGCTCTCTCCAGCTTCCTCAGCTCGGAACACCTCGGCGACTCCTTGCAGCGGCTCGGCACTTCCTGCCGACGTCGCGCGTACAGCGCCATGCCCCGAGCAGCCGCAAAGGTCGGGTTCGCTATCGTTGCCGTGTCGATGCTAGGCGGCCACGCAGGCAGGCTCGCCCAGGCCAGCGCGTCGCGGAGGACACCAAGAAACGTGGGATCCGTCGCGTTTTCGCCCCCGAGCAGCACCAGCCGGAGCGGTGGAATGCCCTTCGGTCCCTCCCGTGCCTCCAGAGCTTGTCTCATAAGCTTTTGCGGCTGCCGCTCGCGAAGTGCCAGCGGGCCTTGCTGGATGAGCTCGACAAGGCGGGCGCTCACGTGGGCCCAGTAATCCGCATCGGAGGCAAAGCGGCTGCGACCATCCAGTCCGGCGTCGAAATCCAGTACGCGTGGGCCGTCTTGCCGTATGCGGGGGAAGGCCTCTCGCATCGTATCGAGCGACGCGTACAGCGCGTGGCGTGTCAGCGACACGAACAGGCCGAATCCGCTTGGCATCTTCCCAGTCTAGCACAGGCACAAAGCCATGTCCGTGTACGACGGACAGAAGCCGTGGCCGTTACCGGCATACACCGCCTGCGACTCGGTGACGTGTTGGCCTCTCGAGAAGAAGCCGCCACTGGCACCATCGCCGACCCAGCCGTACAGGCCGGCGTATTCAATGGCGTCGCTGAGGTCTTCGCGCCTGAGAGCCCGCAGCGAGGGCATGGTCACGGCGACGCGGTCGATCACCACCTGGCCGATACCACCCACAGCTGGGCTACCGAGCGGGCCATAGATCGCTGCGGCTGTAGTCTCTTTGAGGCGCGCGAGAAACGACCCGATAATTTGAAGGCCGGGCAGCGCTACTATAGTCGCATCAAAAACGACCTGGGGCAAAAACAGTAGCATCGGCCGCTGTTCTACGGCAGTAGGAGGCTGACCATCGAGCGCCGTAGCTGCGGCTTCCGCCAGGGCTGTCAGCATAGATGCCAAGATGCCAACGTCGGCCGTGGCGGGCCAGCCGCGCTTCTTATTCCTATAGCGCTTCCAGCGTGCGAGTTTGTCCGGTGCATGCGGGGCCGGAGCGTTGCCAAGACGCTCCATAAGCTCCTTGTATGAGGCGGTGGCGGGAATTTGCGCAATCTCTAAGACGGTCCCATTGTGCAAATGAGCTACAGCGGTCCTAGCAAGCATGAGTAAGAGGGTAGCTGTACCCGTTTCTAGCAAGACCTCATCTCACCCGTAACCTGTGGTCAGGTCAAAGCCGATACCAGGAGCATCGTAAACAGCTACAGGCAGGCAGAATTTGCAATTTAGCGTTGGGCAGTCTCTCAAGGGTGTGACTGGGGGAATAAAACTGGAAAAGAGGTAAAGCAGAGTCGAAAATCGCCAAGCTATCTTAACCATACTACAAATAGCAATTGTCAAGATAACGAACAATGCTAGGACGTAGTGCGTAGATGAAATGTCAAGAAAAGGTCTTTGGAAGCAAAAGAATTATGCATATGTAGTAAATTGGGAGAATTGAAGTATGTGAGAAGATGCGCACAACTGTAACTTTTTCTTTTTCCTCACGAGAAGCGCTAGATATTAAAGGGCTGATGTAACAGCTGGCCAAAAAAAAAGTCGGCAGGGGGATAAAAAAGCTTGTGTGGTAATAAAAAACTAGTAGGGGAGGTGAAAAGAGCTGGTAGGCTGCGGGTTAAAAATTCTCTTAGCATTGTCAGTTAATAATTCTAGCGTGCTTATAGCACCTTTAGCGCTTCAAGAAGAAAACCACAGGAACTTGCATCGCTAACCTTGCACTCTGATACCCTAGCCCAGTGTAAATTACATATATGTAACTAACACCTAACCACCACCCTTTTGGACCCCGTGCCGTGATGGGCTCTCTCCGCCGAGATACAAAGAGATTGTACTTCTCTCATGTAGTTGAAGCAAACGACTTTTAAGCTTGATCTTTGGAGTGGTATTGAATAGAGTAGATAAGTGCTAATATAGATTTATTCCAGACACTAACGCATAATTATGCTTTATGCCAAACTAAAGGCACCTTCTCGGGGTGTGCAATTTGGAGTAATAATACGTGTGTTGCATCCTTTTTGACGAATTGCATCACTCTTTCCCTTGCATCTTCCAGTGATTCTCCCTGTTTCGCGAGTGGATCTACTCGCGCATCACGAAAAAGGACAGCCAGAGCTGCTACGACCTCCGTCTGAGAAAATTTGCGGCCTGGACAGTCTCTTGGGCCTTCGGACCAGGCTAGGAATGTGCCGCGGCGCGCTGGCACAAACTCTTCACTGCCAGGCTCACCTCCGGCCGCGATCCAGCGAGTGGGCCGCCATTCTAGCGGGTCTGGACCGTAATATTTGGGATTCACATGCAGATCGCCAGTATTGGCGATGACCATGGTCTGAGGGGGCAGGACGACCGTCTTGGAGCCTCCGTGCACGGTAAGGGTTGTTGTGCTGTTGTCGGTCCACTTGGCCACGCCGACAGGCGTATAGAGACGTAGGGTCTCCATAAGCACGGCCATGCAACGGCTGAGGCGCGGGAACGTTGCGGCAAAGTCCCAGTCGGCCGGCGGTGCGTCGCCGACGACGGCGCGGATCTCCTCGGCCAGCCAGTCTTGCACGGCCGGCTTCGCAGCCAGCAAGAAGAGAACAAAATTGAGCGTGTGCGTCGTGGTGTCGTGCCCCGCAAAGTTGAAGACAAACATGTTGCCATAGATTTCGCTCTCCGTGAGGCCCCGAGCGGTGCCGTCGCGCGCGTTGTCTTGCGACGCACGCACCAGCTGCGTCATGAGGGTACGGCTGCTCGTGCGGGCGTCTGGGTCGGCGGCAAGCATGCTCTTCTCTTCCTCATACATTTCCGTCATATGCGCCTGGAACGTGTCGCAGGCCTCGTGCAGCTTTCGCAGCTTGCGCGGCAGCCAGGGCCGCGCGAGGAACTGGCGGCCCAGGATCATGATGAGGATGCAGTTCTCGAGGATGGTCTGGAGCGAGTCCTTGTAGGTAGCCGATGCGCTGGATTCGGATCGCTCCTCGTGGCCAACGAACTTGAACGACTTGCCGAAGCCTGCACGGGTCATGATGTGGAGCGACAAGGTGCGCGTGTCATCGGCGGTGGTGGTCACAGATGTTTTGGAGAGCCAATAGCGCAGCATGTCGGAGGCGAGTGTGAGTCCTTCGCTCCATACGATTTGGTTGGTCTTGTCGTTGAAACAGCTGGCTGTAATTCTCCGATGCAGCTTCCATTCTTCATCCTCCACCTGCCGGCCAGCCGTCAATAGCACGATATCAAACAAGGGGAGGACATCAGTCTTACCACGGACAGGTTGGTACCGAATACGCCAAGCATTTCTGTCATCATGACCGGGTGCTTGAAGTCTGATTTTCGCCGCAGGCAGTTCATCACAGTTTCGGGGTCGTTAATTTGGAGCCAGAGAAATCGCGGCGTCACTATGATAAACGCGTCTCCCATCTCATCGTGGGAGCGGGTCTTGTCCTCGCGCTCAAAACCTCGCCAATTGTATCGCGTGAAGCTATTGTTGCCTAGCCAGGACGGCAGGAGCTTTACTATCGGAACGATTTTGCGGTCCAGCATCACCCAGAGAGGGTTCATAAAGTCGATAGGAACAACTCTGACAGGAAGACCGATTTTGCAGGCCTTCAAGTAGTTCCGGTAGAGGCATATCGCCCAGTAGAGCGTTGCGCCACCGCCTAGAAGTATTGAAGTCCATAAAACCGGCGTGAAGAGCTGCATCATGATTGAGCCCTTAGTGAATGAGAGTTGTTTGAAAAATAAAACGATGTGTTTAAAAGAAAGTTTTCAATGTGGTTTCAATGATTCGATGAAGTTCCAAGTTCCTTTTTTAGCGATATCCAATATGAGATTGCACATCTGAATGTTTATATTTCTATTAACCTCCAAATAAAAAAGAGTTTGCATTATTCCAATGTTTCTAATGGGTTGTTCAGTCTTTAAACCTTAGGGCTTACAGTACACCCTGCTTGAGAGTGAGATATCACTGCGGCGGGGGAGCGGACCAACAATCTACCCAATCGTAAACGTGCTGATATTTTCTCCCGCTGGCGTGAACGCCTCTGCTCGCACACACATGGTTAGGTCGTAAAGCCATCCAATCGGAAAGTTATTATTGGTTTTCGCTTCGATTATTTAACTTCTCTCGGTGACAGGGCCTCGTCTTATATACAGTATAAATATTTGCGTGAGCATTCTAAGGCCAGTCTCGCTTACTTGTAAATTCGCTCTCGTCCATCGGGCTCGTAACAAATATAGCATATCAAACAACATTCCATTAGAGACATGATCATAACTCTTGTTCACTTGGCCAAATCGAAGTTGTCCTAAAGTAAATTACGGAAGTGGAAGTCTGCGACTTGTTTGCGCTATTAATATATACAGATATATATGTGTATGTTTAGAAAGAAGGAAATATTTAAACTTAAAACAAACAAAATTCATCGTAATGCGATTAAAGTCCCTTGTGTTAGAAAGTTCCCATTCTTACTAACCACAGGGCACTCGTCGAATAATTCGCCATGCATAAGGCCCTCTGCATAACATTCTCCGACAAGCTCTGCGGCTACTCCAGAACTCCCGTCGCTCAAAGTTACAGGAATCGCTCCGTTAGAACGCAAAATAAGAGGAACGTCAGTATCAGCTAAGATAACGAGCCAATCTCCTGGCCTTGTAGACTTAGGAGCAAGTCCTATCCATCCATTTTGAGTCCGATAGGCATGGCGTCCGTAGGTGACTCTTTTCATGGATCGGCGCAGGACTTCATCTGATAGGATTTGGCCATGGAATTGGGTGGGACACAGCGAATGGTATTTCTCTTCCAACTTGATGAACTCTCCGACCCCTTCCTTGAACTTTGAGGCGATGGTTGCAATTTCAGCCAGAGACGCAGGAACACCGTCAGGTGTCCAATTGCTATCCGAGACATGGTCGACGAGGATTGCCCTCCATATCGCGTCTGACAATAACCTCTTCTTGGTGTACTTCCATTTCGGTAGCTCCGTTTCGGCCTGCGTATTGTCTGCTGCGAGTGTCCACCACTGATCGCCTCCTTTCTCTTGCTTTCTCTGTAGTGCTACAGTCCCTCTCCGGGTTGTCAACATATTGTTTACTATTCTCGGTGAATAAATTGAATGAGCACACCATCCTGGCCCCGGAACGTCCTTGCATTCGCCGCAGGGTGAGGAAGCTGTAGTGAAAAGTGACATAGCAGAGTTCATGTTTATCACGTCGCTTCCCGACATGCTTGGCGATACAGTCCACAAAGCGGCAACAGCGTCAACGACGTCGACTATGATTGCAAGCATTGGCAGATGCTTTCGTTTACCAATCTCTTGTATTTTCAGGCCGCTGTCAATGAATCTGAGATTTCGAGATGCATTATATACATAGCGCCTTCCCATGTACGGTACAATGAACCGCGGAGGAGTTTGGACCGTGATTTCTAAAACTGGCGCATCAAACCTAGGGAGCCATGTCGGCCAATTCGCTGTCCACTCCAGCTGTTCGTTGCGGTCGTATCCTTGATGATTAGCCGATGAAAGAATTTGGTAGCCATTCATCTCCGCACATATGAGCTGAAAAGCTTGAACATAAACTTCTTCTACCGTGGCGCTATAATCAACAGCCATTGCACGAGCAGAATCTGTCGAGAGACCAAGCAGCCCATACACTTTGTCTCTAGGGTCTGTTGATAGCGCTGGAATGGTACTGTGCAGGAGAAGCGACAACGGTACTCCGCGTGTGTTATTTACCTCGTCCCGATAACTGCTAAATAGCCGGCGCACTTCTTTTGCAGCTTCATGTTTGTTATTCGGTATTTCTTCTGCCATTAATGTGACTATGCTGATTTGGTGGCTCTCGGATGCAATACATAAGTGAAATGCCGTAGTGAGAAATTTTGCAGACCCGAAGAAGCTCTTTGCCTGAACCAGGCAATCCCAGCAGATTGTCGAACGTCCACACATCACTAGAGGTACGTATTTTGCAAGGGCATTCTCCTGCAGCGTCCAAGTGCGACGGAACCATTGACGTTTCGACAGTTCGAGCATGCCATATATGAGTCGAATAAAGGTAATCTGAAGGGCTTGCTCAATCATCGTCAGCTGGGGCTGCGGGTTGGTTTCAAATAGAGCCCTGTATTTGTCTTCTTGGATGACAAAATCTTTCATGATATGCATTGCAATGTCAATGTGGCCCTCGCTATCCTCATCACCTAGCCAGATGAGGACCCGATCGGCAGCAGAATAGATGTCCTTCATGAGTAAAACTTGGGCATTTCTCTCGGCGATCGACTCTTGGTTGATGCAGATTGCATCGACCCAAAGATGTATCGACCCCGAGGCACAGAACTGCCGACAAATCTGACCAAGGGCGACCAATAGATTCTCAGATACCTCAAAATCTACCCCCTCGATTTTTATTCTCTGGCGCGGTTCTATGGGCTCCCAACAGTACGATAGCGCGTTGAAGTTAGGAAGTTGGTCTACGCTATGAGTAGATAGTCTTGCGGAAATCGTAGCTTGCCCATTCTCTGGATCGATCCGGCTTAGACTTAGGAGACGAATCGACGTGCTGGGACTATCCAGCGGTACAAGTTGGTAGATATCATGCCAGCCGGCGCAATTCATGGTGACTTCTACTTTTGACGCTGAAGAAGGCTCCAACGGGAAAATTTCAAATAAAAGGATTGATGAAACGCCACAGCTGCAGTCGGAGAGTCGTGGTGTATCTTTTGATAAATGCTAATGACGATTCGTGCCCCACTGGGCCGCAAAAAGGGTTGGACCGTGAAGGCTGACACCCTAGGCGGCGCCATTATCACGTGGATTGAGTTCTGCCATAAAAGCAGATCGTGCAGTTGGTCGTGAAGAGGAGCTTTGCTATATACAGGTTACGAATTTAGTCGACAGCCGCTAGCTTCATAGTGTTAGGATGAGCATAAACGCTGTGCTCAGAAACCCTTCAAGTGTGTTTATACCCAGAGAGGTCCTTAGTTGGGCTGTTCTTCAATACAAATAGGCTGTGGGTCGACATAACCCAATAAGGCTTCTAGCCTGGCTCAGCCCTCTATTTCGTAGAAACGCATGAGCAACAGAGACTATTTCTCGCCATGCAAATTAACTAGCTGTCAAAGCCAGTTTACTTGGAGCCATTAAAGAGGCCAAAAGATATTCCAGGAGAGGTAAGAGGAGGCAGCCCTTAAATAGTCCTATATACAGTGCAATGGCCATAGTATCTCAGTGATATGCGTACAGTTATACAAGCACGGTTCAGCACTAGCACGAAGGTTTAACCCCCTATCAATCTATCACTACAATAGCAAGTAAAAACACATGTAGTTTATATGGGTAGGGAGAGCCTGGAACTACTTGCATAGATACTCACTCGCAGAGGAGAAGGTGTTCTGGCAAATCTAACAAAAATACAATACAAATTATCGGAAGAGGAAACGGATACGAGAATTTTCGTCCTAAGTAATGGGCAAAATATTTCTTTTTCAGGTCCCTTCGCTGTGGTTGCTGTGTTGCAAACAGCACTGGCACAAGCAGTGGGAACCCGCTGTTGTGCGAGGTAAAAGTCATTACTCCTCCTGCTACTCCTCCTCCTCCGTTTACTCTCCGTCAACCACGGCGAAGCTCGTGCCTTTCCCACTCAAACAGAGCTCCAGGTAGCCCCTGAGAGGGGAACAGTCCCAGTCCAGCGTCTCATGCTCGTGATCGGGGTCACTCGATGCTTGGACATAAATGTCTTCCCCTAATTCGGGGTCCGGCTGCCGCCCTAAGGGGTGCGATGCCTTGTATGTGTAGCAGGAGTAGCGCGTGCAGAGGTAGACCGGGTGCTCGTAGTCGGATGCCAAGTCAACACCGATCGGCACTGCCCGAGAGCGCGCTGGCCACCATTCTCGTATGTCAAAATCAGGCCGCGGGTGAAGAGGTAGTCCGCATCGGAGAAGATGCGCACGTTGACGACGCCGTCCAGCGGTGCCTGAGACAAGTAGGATAGGTAGTCGTCAGGTCTCAGCGGCACACGGCGCGGCAGGTCGCCGAACGGGACCATTACTGCCTTTCCCTTCTCCGCGTCACTGCCGTCCGCTGGTAAGCTACCCGTCGTTGCTGGATAGGCGCCGGCGACGGAGATGATCGTAGACTCGAGGCCACTCCAAACGAGCGTGACCGGCGGGAAGGACGCGAGAGTCGTGTCTTCGAACGGGCCATTGAGAAGCGGACCAACTGCGACGTCGCCCACAAGTTTTGTGCGGAACTAAAAGGAAAAATCAGCATTAATTAAGGTTTGCTTCCGGAAAATGGCTTTATTTCGGACTTCAGTGATTGAGCTTACGATAAAGTTAAAGTCAAAGCAGCGATAGGGATTGCTGAACTCATGGTCGACGTCGTCATTGCCGGCGTTCTCCTCTGCGCGCTTCTCCGAGCCATTGACTTTGTCACGAACTGTTCGCCTTACGCCAAGTGCCATGACGCGGTCGTCGGCCGCAAAGGGCACGTATATCCACACCACTCTCGACGGGTGGAGACTCAGGTGCGTTATCTGGGCAACCGGCGAAGACGACGTATGCATGTGTATGCCATACAAGCCGCCAATCTCGTAAAACAACGTCACACCCGTGGCCCGGTCGAGCGGAATCGTGGTAAAACGTGTACCAGACTTCACATCCTTAAGGAACAAGTGGCAGGTGGCAAGTACCGGAGGCGTGGGCGTGTCCCACACGTGAAGGCCCTTCATCCCCGTGGGAAATTCTAGGCGGGCATGTCCAAACTACTATCAAGGTCAGTATCCTAGCAACGGATTTTAACCCAACAAACGGGACGAATAGGAGAAGAATGGGTGATTACCTTGAAATGAATTGTGACGTCTTCAATCTGGCTCACATCCACAACGACAAATGCTTCGGTGTGGGACCGCCAGCGGCGCGACGGCGGCTTGCCTGGCAGCCTCTCGACAGCACGCAGCCCGAAGGCGTCAATAGTCAGGAGCACAATTGGCAGGTGCGCAGCGGACGTCACCGCCGTCGTGTCTGGCTGCTTCCCACGCTCCCAGGCAGCGATGTCGCATAGGAGCACGGACAAAAGGCTATCGTGTGAGACATGTGATGCCAGGCGGTGAGCCCGATCAAGTACTACGCCGTAGCGCCATAGAAGACTGTCCGTAGACTGCGCATGGATCATCCGCACGATCTCAGGTGGCAGGCGCCGCAAACACTTGGTTAAGCGGCTCAACCCCCCGTGCTCGCCATCGCCGCCATCTGCCGCTGCTGCTGCTGCCAGCTGCGCTATCGATGTAAGGTCATCTGACTGCGACTGATTCAGCCACAGCCATGGCGCCTGCCGCCACGGGCGCCGCCAGCCCGCAGCAATCCATAACCGGTCCCGGGCGTCCTTCGCGCCAGGCGCACAGTGCTGCCGGAACAAGGCAAGGCAGTCTGCGTGGACCGTGCAAGCCTCCAGCGTAGACGTACCCTTTGTGCACTCCGGGTTGCGGCACAGCAGCGTGCCGTCCTCCAAGCTCCATTCGCCATGGAAGAAGCCGTATTTAGGATACTCGAATGAGGCGGTGTCGCATAGATACTCTATCGCGCGGTTCCTCCCTAACAAGGCCGCGCACCGCTCGCCCACAATCATGACGGCGCCGCAGATACCGCATTGCGGCGTCAGGCCGAGGTGTGGCCCAGGAGGCGAGGTTTCCGATTCTGGAGACTGGGTCTCCCGCTCAACGAGCGGCCTCGAGGCTATCTGGCGCGCCTGCGCCTCCCGTTGCTTTTCTATCCTAGTCCGAGCCATATCAGCGGCGACTGTAGTGTATAAGAATGTGTTATGTAAATTGAGTAGTTTGCAACCAGAAATTTGTTTCTTTGTTTGTTTGTGGGTGATAATGCCTTTAAATAGTAGAGAGCGGTCGCCTGATATCAGAAATAAAATGCATTAGTATTCAGTTAAGCGCCCGAAACCCTAGTTAATACTACCATAAAGACAGTTTAGGCTACAGCCATAAGTGTACAGTTTAATCGGTGTCTTGTAACAAGCCTTGGCTATTTACGCTTATTCTTGGTGGAATCGCTTAGGGCGTAAATCATCGCCTCAAAGTCCCAGAAACAAAGTCCCTAGCTCTAGTTATCGGTTGGACAGTTATTATAGCAATTTGAATTTTCTTCGGCTCTATTACCAGCCTAGGTCAGAAGGCCTAAGCACTGATTTCTAGAGGGGTTTAGTGCCCCTATACGCTATAGACCTCTCTGACATAGCATTCGTGACTGCTATATTTCAACCTGTTTATAGACTGTCCTAGCCGCTCTGAGGCTCTAAAGGTAGCTATGTAGCGTTCTATAATTAACAATGCAGGTTTCTAGTTCCTACTTCCAGAGACTGCCCTCTTACAAGAATAGTTCCGCTTGCAAACAATTTATTCTTTTGAAGATTATATCTTCGGTTTATCTATAAATTTAGGTCCACATACCTAGATCCTGAGTCGTATTTTTTGATCATCTAGTTCTAATTTATTTTTGATAAAAACTCTTCTTATGTTTTTAGAAACAGCTGTAGTTACCCAAAAACTTTTGCTTCAGCTTCGTGACCCTTAAGTCAATTGCAACTCATGTACTATCCTATCCAGCGAGTGTAATATCAACCTACGCCCTTGGTGATAAGGAGCGAGTAAAGACGACAATCACTAATATTAAATTGGAGATGCATTGATCGGCAGGCGACAGATAGGTCGGATGTAACTGTCGTGGAGCTCAAACGTTACATGTTGTATGTTGTATTTGCTGGCGACTGAAATGAATCGATGCTCTTAATTGTAAAATGTTGACTTTGTTTGCAGGCCACGTAAGCTGTGGTTAATATATATGTAATTTCTTCAGTGACAATTCTGCAATAACTATGTCCCGTATTATCTAGTAGTATTGAATGGATCCTGATCAGAAAATGTAATTGAACCTTAATTCGAAAAGATAGGACGGAAATTCCAGATTCTGACAGCTGTAGGTACAGTCCACCATTTGATACTTGCACCGGGGATACTAGAGATTGTATTCTCGATCAAAACAGAACACCCATTGTCCCTATCAAAATCTAGTTCAAGAGACCACAATATTCCAAAGGATTTTTTATTTTTTATTTTTTATTTTCCCTCGTCGATAACGATGCATTCTTCCTCGTTTGTAACTGCCATCATGGCTCTAGTGTCCCAGGCTTATGCTGTCTCCTTGTCGGAGCCAGCCGACTATGGCTACTGGAACCTAAGCCTCTATGAAGATAACTCGCCCAGCGGCTTTCAGCTTTCTACCATTCACTCTAAGTACTGGAGTCCCTCGGGTACTCTAGGCAAGGTCGTTTACTGCGCTGACGAGCGTGACCCGCCTTATGCGGCTAATCCCGGAGACCACCACACGCCTTGCAATGACACAACCTTTTCTTGCACGATGCTGAGACATGAAGTCTGGCTAGAAAGTGAGTATATTCTCTCTTAGCTTACCGTCAGTAGTATTACACTGACACAGGCATCTTCAATTTGCCGGCATTAGCGTACGTCTACGAGATTAGGCAAACTGTGGAGCTTGGAGGCAAAAATGTCTCTCTCGTCGGATCGAAAAATTTTACCAAGCAAATCGATAGTGTGACGGGATTCAGCCAGTCCGCTTCGGTCTTAGTTGTTGCAACCCTGGCCGAAGACAAGATGGTTTTTGGAAATGTCGAGGGGAGAAGAGAGACGTTATTACTCACTAATAAGACTTAAGTCACCCTGTCAGTAATTAGCAACCATATTGCAACCCTAGTGTTGATAATCTGATGCAGTCCAGGGCTGTTCTTCTAGTCTATCATAACACTCAGCCTAACTCGAGACGTTACGCAGCGCTGCAGATCCGTCAGGCTCAGCCGTCTGGCAACATCTTACGTAAACTGCCATCCATTTGTGCACCGCCCATCATGCATCCAAACTAAGTCCAACATGGCGAGGCAGGAAATATCCAAAATCTCGACGTCGACAAGTTTCCCGGTATCTATGCTGACAGCAAATCCTCAACCGCGGGATCTGTAACGGACCAAGAAACGCTGCAGCCTGGGTACTTCTATAGCACATTCCTCCTCGGAAGCATGGCAGGCATTGGTAGCGATCTCTGCACTGGCCATGGCAGCTTTGCCTTTCTGGCACCCAACCTCGCCTTTTGCGCTTGATAAAGCGTTTTCATTCCTTTGAAACTTGCGGTTGTAACGTGAAAGCCAAAGGCCACATGTCTACAATTAAACTTACTGCTTCCAAACTGAGAATGACACGATTGATATGCCCAATCATATGATCTTCGAGATGATACTATTATTGAGGAAAATACATATATCTATAATGTTCTGTCGGGGTGGTTTAAAACTTCTCGCGCGGCTTCGAGAACACGCCAGTGTAGTGACACTGGCGCGGCCACAAGTCCATTAGTCCTTTCAAACCGTGATCTGGAAAGTGAAATCAAACTGCTTCCCTGTTAAGTCGGTGTTCCTCTCTCCAGATTCTTCGAAGATCAGTTGGTAACCTGCATGATCTCATAATACCAGCTATTTTTATATGTTAGTTATTTTTGTCCTAGCTACTTTTTGTGTACCTGTCACCCGATGACTAAGTGTTTTCCTTGATATTTCTGGACTGTGTTGCGTCGACAATATTATCACTGTACTTTTTATACTGAAGAGGTTGAAGTGGGGTTCCTATGAAGACTTGGTCGAATGAAAAGAAGGTGGCTCGTACACAGCGCGTCAGCCTGGAGAGCGGGGCTGCGATATGGGAGCAAGGATCTGCTCAAACCGTGGTTTTGCCAGCCTGCGCTGTATTTAATATCTCATGAATAGTATCCTGGCGACGAGGGATTTTCAAATCACGCCCTCCATCAATACGTATCTTTCACAGGAAAATAGAAATGTTAAATTGCAATCCTCCCAAACTACGAAGCACCGTCTTGATCACCGGCTGCTCTGAAGGTAGCCTTGGAGACGCCCTCGCACGAGCCTTTCATCAACATGGACAACGCGTGATCGCTACAGCACGAAATCCAGCAAAGATCGCTCACTTCGATGAACTAGGCATTGAGACCCTTATTCTTGACGTCCTCTCACCAGATTCTATCTCCAACTGTGTCCGGGCCATCGCAGAGAAGACAGGCGGCAGCCTTGATATGCTCGTGAACAATTCCGGTGGTGGCTATTCCATGCCCTTGACGGATGTAGATATAGGCGTGGCCAAGCAGGTCTTTGAGGTCAATGTCTGGGCGGTGTTGGCCGTTACTCAGGCATTTGTTCCGCTTTTGCTCAAGTCTGAGCTCGGCGGTGTCATTGTTAACAACACCTCAACCTCTTCCGTCCTGCCGCAGCCAATGACGGGCATCTACAATGCCAGCAAGGCAGCGACCGCCATGCTCACAGATATCTTGCGCTTGGAGCTGTCGCCCTTCAAGCTCAAAGTTGTCGAACTCAAGACGGGCGTCGTAAAGAGCCGGTTTTTTGAAAATCAGAAGGGGGGCAATAAGCCCACGTTACCAGAAAATAGCCTTTACAATGTCGCGAAGACAGAAGTCGAAAATGTTCTGGAAGGCGCGCATGTGGAGTCGTACGCAGTCGATAGTGACCAGTGGGCTCGACAAGTAGTCGCAGACTTGCTCAAAGCCAATCCCCCAGCCCGGATTTGGAGAGGCGGCGCTACAACAGTTGTACAGCTGGCTAAAAGATTTTTACCGACCTGGGTTATAGAGACAATATTTTCGAATATGGCGGCTATGCCGGCTGTGAAGGACAGAATACGCAATCATCAATAACCATAGATCCTCACTAAGTCTCTATAAGCGCCTTCGGACTAGTGCTGCTTTCAACACACTTGTCGCATATACTTCTATCAACAATACTCTTAGTTCTTCTAGATCATTTTATTAGCTATATATAAGGTTGGGAATTTAAAAATTAATTTTTAAGTTTTGGTCATGCTAAGCGTTCTACAACTGATGTTATAAAAGACGAATCCAGTCATTGGCCCCCTGCCAATCCCTGGTCGCCTTTGGGGGCCAAGCACCGGCGCTGCACACCCTGGCGCTGGCGCTAAGCACCTCCGTTTCCGCGTACATTTTACGTACGTGACTTCGTCTCAATCACGCACTCCCTACGCCTATATTTACATTTTCAATGTTCATTAGACTGATCTATTCAGTAGTCAGCGTCTACTTAGGAAGTAGGTGCGATATACTTCACTAAGAAAACAAGTGGATCCTTCTCAGTAGGTGCTGAAGGCACTAGAAGGAAATACAATGTTCTACCTCTTTAATTCATGTTTTCTATTACCCGCCTGCGCTGCAGGGGGGGGGGGGGGGGGGGC
>NTMA01000085.1:98012-146661 GCA_002917075.1 Hawksworthiomyces lignivorus | reverse complement strand
CCAAGTTTTTTTTTTTTTTTTTTTAAATACGCAATGCGTCCAAAATATTCTGGACAGCCTGCTCGTCCCCTTCTATCGTATCCTCTTTGTCGCTATCCACCCACCCGTCTGTCCAGCCACCGCCAAAGTCAATCAGCCACAAGTCGCCGATAGGGGCTTCTTCTTCTCCATGCTCAGCACCCGTCACGGCGTCGGCGGGGCCCATTTATATGTCACCAGGCAAGCAAACACGTACACATGGCGAATCGAATCTACGTCTGTTGCTAATATAGTCTGTCAGGTATACTCTCCACGATGACTTCGGCAAAGGCCTTATTCGCACTGACGGCGCCTGTCTGCACAACGGGCAGCTAAACCCAGAGGCCGGCTGGGCGTTCTGGCATGGGTTCGGCCCCTCGAACGGGTTCCTCGTTGCCTCTGGCCGCCTAGAGACGAAAGGGCTTTTTGGCGACGACGGAATGCAGACAAGCAACCGGGCTGAGCTCCGCGCAGTTGTTGCCGCGCTGCGCTTCCAGAACTGGCCCGGCGAGGGATTCCGCGCACTTGTCATAGCCACCGACTCTGAATATGTAGTGGAGGGCGCCACAAGATGGGCCAAGTCGTGGGTTAGGAACGGCTGGATGACACGCGGAGGTACAAGCGTCAAGAACAGGGATCTGTGGGAGGTGCTGCTGGGCGACGTCGAGCGGTTCAGGGTCGTGGGTATGGCCATCGAGTTCTGGAAGATCCCGAGAGAGTGGAACGCCGTTGCCGACGCCGCCGCCAAGGAGGCTGCTGCCGGAGGGGGTCACACCTGACGAGTGGGTAGAAGTCTACGGAGTCAATGGCTACATCAGGGGCGGTAGCGTGCCATGTCCGTCTCGCAGGAATCAATCACCGCTCGCCGCAGTCTCAGAATCAACCACTTCGTGAACTTCGTGCCTCGTCCGCCACCTGCCACCGACATATCTTTTGCATTCGCCTGCTGCATGTTCTCTACAAGGCATAAATCTGACAGCTGGAGTACATTACTTACACAAAGTATAAAGTATTTCTAAGAGACAAATCCTCCACGGCAGAGGACGCCAAAAATGGTCGCACACGCCTACTGAAAATAGCGGCCAGAACAGCAGCTCCTGCCTTTAACTTATAATTTACATTTATAGATCGGACTCTTGAATCCATCATCATTTAGTTCTCGAGAAGACGTGGCCCCCTGTATTCCCTAACGGCGTGTGCAAACCAATTAACTAAGGCGAAAATGAACATGACGCCTACAACTGCAGAAGTGTAATCTAAAAGTAAATTAATATTAAATAACTCCAGTATCAAATCTAAATCAAGCTATGTGAGATGGAGATGGAGGGACTTACTCATGGTTGAACCAGTTGCAGGCAGCTCTACCGGAAAACAGTACATGATACTGATCAAAGGTGCAAAGAGCAGAGTAACGATATTGGCAACCCAGCCAAAGACACCTAAGCGGACTCTCCTTGTCGGTGGCAATACTTTCGACGAGCGACGGTGCCACAGCAACAACGCTGCTGGTATGGCAAAGCTACACTGCTGTAATAAAAGCCCGGATCCGACAAAGGCATTGAAGGCTGATGACGAGCCAAGATAGACGCAGCCGATTATAAAAATGACCGCTGCATTAGCTAGCAATGCCCAGACAGGCACTTGGAGGGTCGGATGCACAGAAGCCAAACGACTAGAACCCAACAAAGCATTGTCGCGGGCGAAGGCCCAAGTAAGGCGCGAGCTGACCTCCTGGCAAGCGTTTAAGGAAAATACTGCAATGAGCAGCAGGGCTACTACAAAAAACGTCGCGGCGACATTAGAGCGCGTTGCTTGGTACCATATCTCATAGATCGGTACTCTGGAGCGGTGTTAGTTTGAACATAGCAATCCAGTAGAGTATGTCATCTTACCCGGTGGCATCTTCAATGACCTTGTCTAGATCATGTACCGTATACAGCATAACAATACCAAAGGAGAACGCAGTCGCAAACCCAATAACGATAGTACTAAGCAGCGCTTGTGGCACAGTCTTAGCAGCATCGGTGACTTCTTCTGCAAGGTGAACCGCACCGTCAATACCAGCGTAGATGAAATTCGGGTTCGCCATGCCTGTTAGGAAAACCACTGCCCTGGAGCTCCATCCGCTATTGTTGATAAAACTTGCCCAGACGACTTCATTGGTATTGAACGAAGGTGCACGAGCGACACAAGTGATAAGAATCACGACGAAGCACGTAAGCGAGAACACAACTGCCGAATATATGTTAGATCTTAAAGCCAAAATGTGCTTCTGGAAATGTTACCTACAACCAAGGTCGTGAATCCAGCGAGTGCGACGCTGTGCGAAGATATTATGCACCAAAACAAGCACATTTGTGGCTTGGAAGAATAGGAAGAATTGCCAAGTTGGCGGCTCAAATTCCGGATTGTAGAAGATGCGGACTGCTTCAATAAATTGCCCAGGCTGGATAGTGACGGATGAGCAGATTGAAAGCCAGCCAAAAATATTTAATGTCGCACATCCATAACTCTGAACTCAAATATCAGCATTAGCGTCGTTCTTTCAGTCTCATCAGTATTCATCTTCAATGGTCTTCTACTGACTAGTATTCGGCTAGAATTTCGAGGAGCCAAGATGGATGACCAGTGGTACGGACCTCCCGCTGTTGGGTACACACTTGCCAGCTCTGCCATAGTCGCAGCCGAACATCCTAGAGCTAGTAGAGTAACAATCATGCCATAAAGAACTGTCACACTACCGCCTTGTTCAATTCCAACCACGAGAGTAGCGGCCAAAGCAACCCAACTGTTGCAGATGTTGAAACCAGTGCAGACAATGGCCAATGGTCCCATGTTCTTCTTCATCTTTGGCTCTAATCCAAGCCGCTCTAGGATGTGATCTGTGTTGTCATTTCTGCCCATATCTTCTCCGCTGTTAATTCAAGTAATGCATTTGACTGAGTTAGGCTCTATGTGAAACTTACCCTTTTCCGCATCGTGTAAGGAGCCTTATGAAAAATTTAAAGTCAGTGCAGATCCAAGAACACTCCAACGAGCTTCAGAGACGAGGTTCTTACCATAGCTATTTTCTATCCAAAGCATACCACGGTTAGATAAAGACCTAACAATCTTAGAATTAAAGAAGTGGGTATTTACCTTGTTGACTGTCTGCAGCGCCATGGGTATCGCTGTCTATTTCTGAAAAGATACGCAATTAGTAAAGCACTTCAAAGAGGGAGAACACAGACTTACTCTCTCCTGAAGAAGGCATATTAGGCTCGTAGATAATAAACGGAAGTGTGAAATTCAAATACGATGAACTAATCACATCGCTGACCACAGTTGCAATATCTCATGTCGATGGGCCTCACGTTAATTTATACATGAAAAGACATTTCATGTGTGGCTGAGACTCCTACTTGTTATCTAGAAAACGTTGGGACATTCTCTATCCTTAGTACAAAGGTTTTAATACGTTCTATGTAACGCTAGTCGAAATTTTTGCTCTGGTTCTCCTCACAATGCACCTTATCTATAGTAACCTCACGCTGAGGTCAAATTTCCTTTAGTTGCCGAGTCCCCAGCTAACGTCTGTTTTTTTGTCGTCTCTGCCAAACTCCGATTTCTCTTATAATAGGACACTAGGCTCTATTCATTTAGCTGTGATAACCCCCGCATCAAAGGAACCAGATCATGGGGAAGAACCTTGCCCTCTTCGGAGAGAGGCGATAAATTTTGAGAAGGCAGAATGAGACCAGTTTGTAGAGTATCTGGGAAATAAGACGTAAGTGTGTATTTTGTTGGCTCCACGGAGCTTGTCTTGGCGATTAACCATTGTCTGTATTGACTGGTGGGCTGCATGCTAGGGGTTTCATCGTATCCCTGCAACCGGAAAGAGCTGCAAATGCAGTGGATACGCCATCTCTTTTATAGCAGGTAGAATGAGACCCGCCAAGGTTTGGACGCCTGGCGCAAAACCGAGTGCGGGCGGTATTTCAAGTTATCAACAAAGCATGACTTCGGCCGATTTAGATTTTAATAGAGCTACGAAACACGGACTTGCGTAAATACCACGTATCAGACCTGGATTTAAAAAATATGATACGCGGTTTAGGTTCTATCCACTCGCACCGAGTACGGATCAGCTAGTGTGCGTGTCGCTGGAGACTTACAGTGTCGAGCAGCGAACTAGTCCGTAGAGAAAGAAACTCGGTAATACCATGACCCAATTACTATACGGATGGCTGGCTATGGCCGAGTCTCCCTTTCGGCGACTGTTGGCCTCTTAATTATAAAGTCTACAGGGTGCCTCCCAAAAGCTTTGCTTTGAGCAACTAAAAGCGTGAAAACAAAGAAATATGTCAGGGGCATTAGAAGGCATCTATGAACCTGGTGTTGTTGACCCCGGGTTCCCTTCCACAAATGGCACAAGTCCTTTCTGGCATTCCAAGCCTCATCCTCGAGCGAATCATCGATCAGAGTGGCCAGCCGGTATTGTTGATGTTGTCATCATCGGTTCTGGAATCACAGGCATGAACCTTGTCCGGACTCTGCTAAAGAAGCGCCCCAATCTCAATATTGTTCTTGTCGAGGCGAGGTCACTATGCTCAGGTGCGACGGGACGCAATGGCGGACATTGCAAGACAATGACATTTGCCATGTGGGAGGAACGCAAGCACTCGTTCGGCATCGAAGAGGCAGTGCGAATCTCCGATTTTGAACAACGCCACCTGGAAGCCATGGCTGCAGCCATCCGTCAGGACCATATTGACTGCGATTTGGTGATGACGGAAGGCATCGAAGCATACTATGAACAGAAAGATTTCGAAAAAGCCGTCACTGCTTTAGAGGACATGCGAGCCCACGCGCCGGAGCTCGCTAATAAACACACGATTTACACCGATAAGGAGCACCTTCAACAAGTACTGAAGCTATCTCCCCGTGCCATCGGCGCCATTGGAATCCCAGCAGCCTCTCTCTGGCCTTACAAGTGGATAACCAGCGTGATTGGTCACCTAATTGACCAAGGCAAGCTGAATGTTCAAACCAACACTCCGGTACGGTCCATCGTGGATCACGACGAGGATGGATACGCTACCGTGCAAACCGATCGAGGTGAAATTCGAGCTAGGCATGTTGTGCACGCAACAAATGCCTGGTTGGGCAGGCTGCTGCCTGAAATCCAGCCGTTCATATCTCCTGTTAGGGGTAATGTTGTTGCCTATGCTCCAGTAAAGAAGAACGGCACGGGAATGTCGCCGTTGGCACTGAGTAGCCAATATTCTCTGTGGCTTCGATATGGAGAAAAGGATTACGACTACCTGATCCAGCGTGAAGACGGTGGTGTCATTGTAGGTCGTGCCAACACCGGCCGAAAGACAACAGGTGACGACAGCAAGACAGATTTGGTGGCTATGGCGCACCTACGGGGTTTTGCAGACGAGACCGTAGCATCGCCAATGCCGGGCTGGTCCATGCAAATCACCCACGCTTGGGCTGGGATCCTGGCCTTCTCTCAGGATGGAGTGCCATTTGCGGGCCGGCTACCGTTTCTAGGTCGCAGCCACCAGTGGGTGTGCGGAGGCTATCACGCTACTGGGATGATCAAGGCTTTCCTAACGTCGCAAATGGTTGCATGCGCCATACTCGGCGAGAAGCACCCAGACGACTTCCCAAGATCGATATTCGTTACCAAACATAGAATCAGGCAACTCCGAAAGTCGTTAGACTTCGGTGAGCTGCCCGTGGTCAAGGCACGGATGTAGGAATTACGCGGCATGTTTAGAGCATTCAAATTTCTACGTACACAACTTAGAAAAGGTACATTGCATCTCGAAAGGCAGCGATTATTATGCGTGATAGAGGATGTCACCATCAGGCGTGCATTAATTATGATACGTCATAAAGACGATCCTTTTTTGGTCGTATATTAATTATCGGAAAGTATTAAATCGACGAGGTAAGAGGCACAGGGGCAACACGAGAACGGCTCCATGATAGGATTCAATGAACCGGGGACAGTGAGTTTAGTTTTAAATCTAAGCAAGTGGAGAATCTAACCCAAATCAGGAAGTTTAAATGAGAACCTCCTGGTTTAGGCCAAGAGATGATAAAATGAGGCGGGGAAAGGTGAGTTTCGGCGATGGCGGCGATTTGCTTAGCATGTTCTAGAGGCAATGCCATAACTATCTCCTTTGAGGGCGATAATCGCGAAGCTTTGGATAGATAACGTTTGCTTGCGGGAGAGGATACTATAATCTCATTGGTGACAGCTATTGATGAGTAGAGGAGTTCGAGCTAATCTATCTCGCCGTGAATTGTAATCTAGAAGTTACGACTACGTGTTTAAGTCGTTCAGCAAATCTATCAGAATTAGCTTTGTTAAAAAAAAAAAAAAAAGATACCGAGCGATACCCGTTGGTAATTAACTTAAATAGTCCGCCCAATAATAGGGTATCTGACTACTTGAAAACCATTCTGAGCCGGTAGTAGGCGATAGGGCACGCTGACTTTTCAATTTCTTCTCTGATAGTAAATCTAGATTCTCTTTTTAGATCCGCCAAACAAAGAGTTCATAAACATAATAATATGTGACACTTGCTTGGATATTTAGCGCGTCCGTTATCAGTTTTTAGATACAACGAACTCAGGACCACCTCAAGGCCGAGACTGTGTGCTGATTGCTAACCTATTTGTTACCCGCATGTGATATCTACAGCAATCCATTACTAAAATCATATCACTATTCCAAGATGGCGGCGAATTTTAGGGTATTAGTTCAGTGCTAAGGGTCCTGTTCTTCATAAATCCACCTCGGGTTCTTTCCTCATTCTTCTTGATTCACTTCTTCTAGCTATAGCTAGCCATGAATTCTAAATGCTCTGTCCTATGTCCATTTCCGGGATCCCTAGGATCATGCTGCGGAGCTAAACTGGAATTAGTTCTGAAACCAGTGACACAAACGCCTCGTGGTTTGCCTATAACGAGGCTTCGCGCCAGTGAATCAAGGTATGGCGTCTGAGAAGCGGCCTTATAGGCCCAAAGTAAAAGGTAATAAGCATAACATGCGTTTTTGTTTTAAAGCAGCGAAACTAAAGACTGGCAATGTCCTGGAGGCTGCTATGAATGTTCACAGCGCCGCATACACTGCGACAGGGGTGTTCCTGAATGCCGGAAATGCATTTCGAAGAGTCTACATTGCAGTGGACTAGGCATCCGACATCGATTTAATAACGGAGTCGCCTCTAGAGGTAACTGGGCTGGCAAGACCATGGAAAGTGCCTACCAAGAGTGTGTTATAGCCCTAGTTCGTCAAGAACTATCTCAAATCTGAATTCTGACCGAAAGTGTAGAAGGTATGTTAGCTAGAGACAATCAGAGACGTGAATCAGAACCAACCAATCCATAAAACGCTACCGATGTAGAATCCGCGAGAGTCAATCTTCATCAAACATTCTGGGCGAAAGCATCAGCTAAACAGCATACTTCCAACCATGCAGAATGCGAACCGGCTTCACCTCAAGCGGCGCCTCCGGCTTCCGACCTGTCAATCTCTGGTGAATCGCACATACTACTGAATACGCTAGAATCGATTATATTCTATGCACAGTCATCTGTAAATATGGGGCAAATCCTTCGTTGTTGATTGTTAGAGCCTCTTGGCCTCCTCGACGACTGTACCTTCTATCTATCCATTATATACATGAAAGAAAAGAGCTGCTACTACAAGATGAAGAGGAAGAGGGGCGGTGGAAGGCCAAGCATTCGGTGTAGTAGTCAAAGTATTGCCGTGCCGCACGACAGAGCCGAGATTAAGAATCAAAGAAGGGAGAAGGAGAAGAAAGGGAAGAAGGGGAAATCATTTTGGAGGCACAAGGGGAACGACACAAAGTGCAACCGCAGATGACAAAACATACTGATGCTTTAAGCTATGAAGAATCCCAACATCCTTCGCTCTTTCTGCAATGTACTTTTAGAAATTTGTAGGGCATAAACAATGACCCAAAACAAACATCTTCTCGACCTCTCGTTAATCCTTCTTCTCCCTCCCCTTCTGGGTTTCTCTGTGGTGTCTCTTCTTTTTTCTTTTTTTCTTTTCTTTTTTCTCTTCTTTTCTTCTCTTTTTTGAGGCAAGGTACTTGCCCCTACCCCTGTGTTTTTTTGCTGATTTTTTTCTTAGTTTTCTTTGCTCGCTAGCGATCACCCCAGCAGCTGGCCACATACCCGCCTAATGCCCACCAACTAGGATCAGGTCCAGGCTGCAGGAGTCTGGTTCGGCGCCGGCGTCGCCGCAGCCGTGGCTTTGGTGAAGGTCATCGGGGTGGCCAGGCGCCTCGTGGCTAAGAGGAGGAAGGCTAGGAAGATCCGGCGTTTCTGGAGAGGCACGGGCGAGGATCAAGTTCTTCCCCTTTTTAATGCCATCACCCACCTCGACAACAAGGTGCAGAAGCAGCTTTTCGACTTGAGCCAGCGCATCCCCGCAGCCCAGCCTCCGGCTGCCCCCCTCGACCATCCCCACGAGGAATAGCCTCTTCTCTTCTCTTCTCTTCCCCTCATCTTCCGCCTCCGCCTCCGCCCATACTTCACAGGTCACAGTGGAGTCCGCCATTCCGATACGGCGGTAAACATTATCGGGGGTGGGTGGATGTGGGCACTATGGGAAGGGTAGCGGCGGGCCACGAGCCATTCTGGTACGGCTCTAAAATATTACCAGGGGTGGGCGGAGGGTTTTTGCCATTCCGGTACGGCAGAAAAACATTACCGGGGGTGGGTGGTCGTGGGACCCAGCAGCGCTCGTACCTCACCGTGGTTGCCGGGTTTAGTAGCCGAAAGGTGAAGCCAACACGAGCATTTTATTTTGTGTACTTGGAAATGTGTCTCCCTTGTTTGAATTTTCATTATTTTGAGTTCCTGTTGGCAAGTTGGAGAAAATCAAGCGCGAGGTCTTTCTGTTGGTGTGGTTCTGTAGTTGTCGGTTGGTATGGGATAGTTGGTACGGAGTATACTTGACTTTTTTCATAGAGAGGTGGCTGAGCCGCAATGGGGCGAGGCAAAGGTATTTATTTCATTTGCGTCACTACCTTTGGCTAACTTAATTACAATACCTCTTTATGTCCCTCCTTTTCTTTTATGTTAAAAACTTCAGACTGTCTGAAAACCTCAGCTATGCGCAACTTTACCGATTCTCTCCAAAAGTATAGCAGCAGAATGTTCCGACGCTTTACGAGGAAGTGGCTAGCGAGGTGCCGCCCCCCAGAAAACCCTGGCTGCCGGCTCCTTCAGCTACCAAAGGAGTTGATCCTTATTATTGCCGGTCAGCTGCAAGCAACGAACCGAGTCTTCCTTTCGCAGACCTGCCATGCAATGCGGGCAGTCCTTTGGGAAGTTGATGATATACAGGCTGTTTCTCATTTGCCTCGCATTGAGTTGCTCGAGTTTCTCTCCATCCTTGCACGTGACCTCCCAGACCAATGGGTGTGCGAAATATGCATATCCCTGCATTGCATTGAGCAGTCGGATGCACCCGGTTCCGGCATAACTTTCCGTGGAGAGCTCGTCTGTAACGTCCATAACTATTTCGACATGCCATTCTACGGCGATGCCCACCGGTTTAAGAGCACTTACTCGTTGTGGCCAGAAGTTGCATGGTTGGCAGGCGTCCGACACCGCCATATCCAGCTCGCATTAAAGTATGCACGTATGGGAAAGAACTGCCGTCGACCGCAACGACTGTATCTGCAGGATCTCTTGGCACCATTTCACATCGGGAAACCTGTGGTGGTGGCTGACTTTCCCCATGGCTGTGGCGATAGAGCTACTCAGGACGTCCCCTGCGCCACCTTCCCGAAGGTCGTCGCTGGCCGAAATGGACGCCTTCGGTATCTTGTTCTTTCGGTAATCCACATTCGCAAAGAGCGTCGAAGGCAGCTTGCACAAGACAAAATGTGTCAATTGAAAATCTGCCCTCATGAAATTCTGAACGACAACTCGGCAGAATGGAGGCGCGCCGTCAAACAACGCCAACCGGTGCCCGTACACAAACCATTGACCGATCTAGCTACTGCTGTCCACGATGCTATCGAAGCGAGCAAGAACAGAATTACGTGCAGCAGCGACTTTGACCACTGCGCTGAGTTCTCTAGTAGCTGTCCTCGCTGTCCAACGGATTTTGCTGTGCGGGCGACACACGACGCCGTGGAAATCCGTGTCTGGCAGGACTTGGGACCCGAAGGCTCTGCTGCCGCCGTTTCTTGGCAGATTCATCTAGAAGGATATTTGCTTCAGGACAAGCCCTACGACAGAACGAGCATAGAGAATCGAAACGGAATGGGCCCAACTGTTCATCACGACAGTGGAAGTGTTCGAGAGCTTTATGAGGAGAATGAAGCGCACACAACACCTGTTGCGAAAGAAAAGAAATACAAAGTGAGAAAAGAGAGAAGCCCCGCGCAAAAGGATGATAAAATATTGAAGAATCATCACTACATCTCTTTGTAATTTGATTAATGCTTACCTAGCAAATCGCTTACAGCTAAATACCACCGGAATTCCATTTATATATGGGATCGCCTTATCAAGATCCATCTCAAGATCTGTGCCGTAACTATCTACTAAGTCTAGAATGCTCTTACACAGCTTCTTGCTGTACTCGGCTCCACCACTACAAAAAACGCGTAGACACAAATTTCACCCACCTCATATTGCCGCCCAAAAAACATCATCATATTATTCCACAACCAGACCGTTTACCAGCTAATTGATCGGAATCAACTACTTGCTTAAGAATTATAGGAATCTCATCAGGCCATTTGTTAATCGTAAATTGTTTTAATCGACCCCAGCCTTCCTCAGCCTTCGTCTTCAATCGCAAGCGTCTCAAACTGATTCTTTTCGCACACAATCCTTTGGAGCCAGCCATGCTTTCTCAATAGAGACGAACTTCGCCGAAGGAGTGCAGTTAGAATAGTAGTTCAAGCCATTTTCTCCTTCTAAGTACGCACGATGTTAACCGGACTAGTTCCGTGTCTAGAATCGTTGTCTTACTCCAGAACAAATGCTTGTCTTTCACGAAGCTAAGAGCCTGCAATCGACCCTAGAATCTTGCTTCGGTAAACTCTGTCGTCCACTTCTCCATTCGTATTTGCTTTCACATCATACCAATAAAGATAAATTTTAAAGTCGTAACCAACAGCTGCCCAAGCGTGAAGGCTTTTGGGAGTTCTTGCTGTGATAGTTCCTTTCTCTCCCATAAGATACACACTACCGTTCTGGTGACCTCTTGATACCATATACTTTACCCTCTAGGCCCCAGCCAAAGTGTATCTCGTCCAAAAGCGAACGTGGTACCAGTCTTCTTTACTGGGATACCACTCGAGCACGATTCGTGCGCAGTTTTGTCGTCTGGCTAGTTCTTCTATTCTTACTTTGCTGAAGCCGTCTGTCGTCCCTCTGCGGTACTCGCGAAAGCTGCAGGCACCCCAATATCCGAGAAGCTACAACCTTCCAACAGCATTTTGATCGTGCCCTTCGCACACAGCAATGCCCTTGGTATGCCGCGGCCGTTGAATCCTGGACATACATACAAGCCAGGCTTTTTCTTATCGACATGGCCGACATGTGGTAGAGTATCGTAGGTAAACTGTACACTTCTATTAGTATACCGACTCAGTAGGACGTAGAATCGAGAAAATTCAGATGACCCCACGTCCATAATGCCAGTCCACAGGTTGTCTACTTCTGCGGGTTTATTCTTCCATAATGTTCTCGGCCTTGACAAGGTCCTTGATTGCCTCGGCATTTGCAACCTCGAAGAGCTCGATATTATTGGCCGTATCTCGTCCTACCGTGCTCGTAAACTTGGAAAAAGTAGAAAGAGGTTTCCGGCGTAAGTGACCACCTGCATTTTTAAATAAGCAGTCAGAAAGATGATCCTAAATATTTCTGTTCTTTCCACCTATTCTCTCTCTCCCTCTCTGTGCCTTGTTTTTTTATAACAACGCACCGTTTCTGCCAGTGGCACCGTTGTGCTGGGGCCAAGAGAGGAGCTTTCACAAATATAGTAAGCGCAAGCCGCTCCCGTGAATCCAGACCCAACTATAACGACATCTTGTATCTTTAGCAGATCGGGTGTGCTATGGTGGTTGTTGAGAACGTGCTCCTTTTTCCGCCAGTACGGCCTTGTGGGAGGCTAAACAGGAATATCTCCGGCTGGATGGCGAGTCTCCGATTGGCTTAACATGATTCTCGAAGAGCAAATGGGACAAGGTATTCCATGCTTAGACGAGAAATAAGTAACTCGCGATATCGCAACGTCTGGTTGTTTCTGGGGCGTGTACTCTGTTCCTTGTGCTAACCTGGTAATAGGCATGAGTGCAAAACTAAGACAACGAGACTGAGACCGTAGCCTTCTGGCGGGGATCTGCTGATATGTGCACGAGCCACATAGGAAGCTTGGGCAGTTTCCTGTGCGAACTATTCGTCCGTAAGAAGAGACGCAAGGGCTAGAACCAGGATAAGCTATGGAATTTTGTTGCTTATAGCTAAGTTTGAGTAAACTTGTTTAGAACATCGCACGACTTTGTGTTCTGTACGTCTGTTCGAATTTCGTCGTTTCCAGATTACGACGTAGTATCTGAATATATGACTTACTGCTACTCTGTACACCCACACCTACCAAAAGTGACAGCTTGAACAGCGCTTTCTGCCTTTAATCTGTAATCTTGTATGATTCTGTATCAGTATCACCTATAATTATATTAAATAACGGTTTCTATTCGGGAGGGTCCCGTTAATATAGATGTGGATCATCAAGATTGGCTTATGAACACAATTAGCTAGAAGCAAATATTACGGGGTTGTCACTGTTACTTGGCGGCTGTGGCAGATATGTTCTCTTCTACTGTTTCTCCGCTGGCCCCTGCTCCTTCTGGTTTGTCGTTTTCAAGCACTGAATAAGGCTCGGCTTCTTGGTAGACATCGTATTTATACTCGCTGCCCGTGTGATCGGCTAACAGCCCGTTGTGACCCTTTCCATAAATGCGCTCACGAATGGTCAGCGCGGGGGCCGCAGGGTCCGGCGCCGCAGGGTACACGCCGCGCCGCCGCAGCTCCGGCACCAGCAGGTCTACGACGTCTTCGAACGTGCCGGGCGTCGTCACATACGCGAGATTGAACCCGTCGATGTCTGCCTCGCGCACCCACGTCTCGAGCACGTCCGCCACCGTCGCCGGGCTACCGACCGCGACAGGGCCTAGCGTGCCGATGGCCGCCTTCTCGGCCAGCAGCCGCGGCGTCCACCGCGGTCGGTCAGGACTCGTCTCTAGGAGGCTATCGAGGATGCTGAACACGCCGTTTGGCACTTTGGAGTCGCCGCGCGTCAGCTCCTGGTCGAGCGGCAGCTGCGACAGGTCGATGCCTGTGAAGCCGCTGATCAGCACCAGGCCACCGACGGTGGAGGCGTACCGGCGCGCCTCGGCGAGCTTCTCCTGCGCTTCGGCATCTGTGCGGCCCACAATCGGCGTCAGCGTCGCGAAGAACTTGATCGAGCGTGGGTCGCGCCCTGCCGCCGCCGCCTGCTGCCGGATGCGGTCCACCTTAGGCCTCAGTGACTGTGGCGTCTGCCCGCTCACAAACACGGCCTCGGCATGTTGGGCAGCAAAGGCCGAGCCGGCTGCAGAAGTACCGGCCTGGAACAGGAAGGGCGTGCGCTGGGGGGACGGGTCGACGATGTGCTTGGCGTTCACGCGGAAGAAGCGGCCATTGTGGTGGATGGTGCGCACCTTTGTTGGGTCAATATAGGAGTCGTGCTCAGGGTCCGGTGATACGGCATCATCAGCCCAGGAGCCTTCCCAAAGCCTGAGAAGTTAGCTAATTCTACAGAGGCGTGAAATGATAAGAGTAAGACACCAGAGACGAACTTGTAGACGACCCGCAGATACTCGTCCGCCTGCTCGTAGCGGAGGTCGTGCTCGATCACAGTATCTATGCCGATCGCTTGGAAGGCTGATTTCTTCCAAGACGTGACGATGTTCCATGCTATGCGCCCGTCGGTAAGATGATCCAGGGTGGAAAAGCGCTTGGCCAGGAGATACGGTGGCTCAAAAGACGTCGAAGCCGTAATACCGAAACCCAAGTTCTTGGTCACAGCGGCCATTGCCGAGATAGGCTAGCTTGTCAGCAATTGGCTCCTGTCCACAGAGGCAATCAAAAGAAATAGAAGAGTCTATACAATGTTTGGATCTGTCATGGGCCACTGCGCCGCCCGGCGAATGCACTCGTCCTCATTGCCACCGTACACATCGTAACCACCGTAGGTGTCTGCCAAGAACAGGGCAGTGATGTCACCTCGCTCCAAGATCTTAGCTAGATCTGTCCAGTACGAAAGTTTGCGCTTGGTCGCAGAGCGGTCCTTGGGATTCTAGGGTGTTGGGTATTAGAGCGGCTGTATATCTCCACAGGAATAAGACAGCTTCTTCATTCGCCCATTAACAGCTTGTGCTGCTCACCTTCCATTGTCCGGGAGAAAGATGGCCGACAGTGGACATGTCAAAGGCGTTCAGAAAAATTCGGGCCTTCCCATTACCAAGATCGTGAGCATTACCAGCGTTAAGGCCACTGGTAAGGCCATTCGAGTCCGTGCCTGTCATTTTTCGAACTAATGGCGATGGCCTGTCGTCTTAAAACCCCGTAATGTCTTGCCGCAACAATCCACCAAAGCCGGCA
The DNA here is from genome assembly GCA_002917075.1 of Hawksworthiomyces lignivorus. Taxonomy (NCBI): domain Eukaryota; kingdom Fungi; phylum Ascomycota; class Sordariomycetes; order Ophiostomatales; family Ophiostomataceae; genus Hawksworthiomyces; species Hawksworthiomyces lignivorus. Next base: position 131,940 of record NTMA01000085.1, on the reverse strand, counting down.
TATAACGGAAATAACGAGTGCTTTTGGGATGTTGGCTTTGTTCAAACCAGATGTATTCAGCTTTTCTGAAGACTATATGAATACTCATGTAGTCACAGTTGCAGTCTCTTAAATCAAAATGACTTCAATGTTCCAGTATTTATTGCTACGTTTGTAGAACCTCTAGCTATGTTGTGCTTTTAGATGCGATGATGTGCTAGCTCTTCGCTGCATGGCACCATCTACAATGCACAACAAAAAAAATATGGATAACTAAAGACATTGACCTGACTTTGTTAGTAGCGAGGGGGCAGTATAATAATCCCCTTCCTTAATTTAAGATAATGCAATGATGCTCCTAAGTGTCGTATGACTTCACGATACCATGGCTTCGTAAGCTTCCTTACTTATCGGCTTTAAATAAAACATCTCTTCCCGACGCATGATTTCCCACCGCCAAAAAAGCTGGCCGTTTTCGATGAGAATCTGGTGGTACTTGCTCCGGTCCTTGGCGTATTCGCTCCATTTACGCCCTTGCACATACGGTGCTACAACCTTGAGGGCCTCGTTAACCCACTTCTCCACCTTATCGTCATCGACGCGGCCGGCCGCGACCATACGGCCTTGGAGGTCTTTAAGGTCCAGCTCCGGCGACTGTTGCTGCTGACATGCAGTCCAGACAATGGCCCAAAAAATGTGCGAGCGCATCTTATAGTCGAGCCGGTCTAAAAACCCATCACTTCTCAAATCTAGGCCTTTGGTCTCCTCGACAGCAACAGCTGCCGAAAATGCCACCTCTTCATCGCTGCCCACCTCGGGTTCCCACCCGCGATCGTATGTCTCGCCGATGATGCCGCCGTCCGGCCACCCAGCCCCATTGATAGAGGATTTGCGCGTGCCGTCTAGGTCGCGCTCAACATATGGCGCATCGTCGCCGATCGACGCGGCCCATCGCTCGCGCGAATACCACCGGTCCCACGCCCAGACATCGAACCAGCCGCGCGCGACGTGGGTGCCGTATTCGTTGGCCCGCCAACTATATTCAGACCACTTAAGTGGCTGACTGTCTACGTTGAAGTATTGAAGCCAGTAGCGCGCCTGGGTTTCCGAGTACGCAAATGTGGCCAGACTCCCAGACTCTGCCCTCTGCCGGGCAAGGGTCTCCCGAAGGGTGGCCAGGGCCAGCCGGACAATGTCTTCGACAGAAAGGGTCGGCTGGCGGCAGTGGGTACGCACGACATGATGGGCCCAACGCGGCATCCGCGTATAGGGCTGGCGGAGACCGTCCCCCGACTTGTTGCGCAGCTGGTAGAGAGGGCTGTCTGAGTCGGGCAAGTCTTTCAAATCGGGCAACCGGTAGAAGCGGGCTGAGGTTGGCTGCCGCAGAAACGCGGGCGAGTAATACTCTTGCCAAACATCTTCCTTGAGCAGGTCAAGGTGTTCGGCATAAATCGTCTCAAACGGCAGCTGCTCTTGAATCTCATCTACCATGCCGAAGTGCGTTGAGCGCTGCATGCCGGTTACAATCTGACTAAGGTAAAACACATCCAGAGTGCTAAAATGTCAACGTTTCAGATTAAACAAACATTATCATAAAAGGTTAAACATACCGATTAAACCTCAAATCATCCCGACCAAAGGTCCATCCTCGTACGTGCAGCTCATGGACCGCTTCAAACACGGACCATTGCTCCGTGTAAATGTATCCAATATTTAGCAAGCCCTTATGACTATCGACTGGCAGCTCGCCAGTCTCGAACTTTCGTTGGAACTCTTTTAAACTCATTATAGTAAGTAACGCAGAAGGTATCCTGGTAATACTTGCAGGTTGATCAGAAGTAGTAGAGAATAGAGGTATCGTATTAATCAAATGAAGGAATATATAGATATAAACCCAAATCTTACAGAATAAAGCGAGAAAGCGCTGCTCTGGCCGCCGCTTTTGGCTGGCGCACGGTGCCGCTTTTGGTGGCCTTTGCAATGAGGGGTTGTCTCTTCGAAGTACTTTGTCCTTGCGATTGTAATCCTTTTAACCCGCTCTACCGGTTTCGGTCATAATCTTCTCAGCATCGAAGCAACGGTACTAGCCCGATAGTCCCTAGCGGTCTATGCGGTAGTATAGGCGTCAGAGGTCTCACACTGGGCGGCAGCGAGTCCCTCTTCCAGCCCAGGGTGGGCTGGGTGGCCGACAACGTGATCAATTTCGAAGTCGTGCTGGCCTCAAGTCAGATCGTGAACGCGAATCAGACTTCGCACCCAGACCTGTTCCGAGCTCTCAAGGACGGTAGTTCGAACTTTGGTATCGTCAACTATATAGGTATCAAGACCTTCGATTTTGACGACTTTTGGGCCGGTGAGATCACACTCCCAGCCACGGCCGACGTAGTAGCCCAGACGCAGCTCATGACTACCAACTTTACGGCTCGGAATAACCTACATCCCAATGCCGGCGTTTAGATCGGGGTCGTCAATCTCTCTAGCGGACTAAGCTTGGTCGACATTGCTCTGGCTGCGACTGACGGGGCGGGAGAATCCTGAGGTGCTACAGCCATCCCTGGGGCTACAGTCACAACTTAAGAACACGCTGAGGAAGCGGTCGACGAGCGATCTGATCACTCAGATCGAGACTCTCCAGCCCAAGGGCTATTGGTAAGTCCTCTGCTTCCTGTAGGTGTATATGTATGAGTGTATACTTCTACTGATTGGGCGCTGACAGGCGTTTAAATCGGTAGGCAAGTCGTGGCTAACGTCACCTTTGTCAACGACGGTGAGACGATCCAAAAGGTACAGGCGGTAAACAACGCAATCTACCAGTCGGTCAATTCATCCGTCGGCTACTTGGACTGGATCCTATTCTACGTGCCCCAACCACAGGTCATGCAGGCCTTTAGCTGGTCCTACACGTCTAGTGGCAACGCCCTAGGTCTTGCAGGTCTCGGCCGTGATCAGATAGGTGAGAACCCTCCCCCCATACAGCTAATGGACACGTACGACCAGTTGACATGATTTTCTAGTTGCTCTCATCATGCCGAGATGGAAAGATGCCGAGGATGACGCGGTTATGAACGCGGCGGCCAAGGCTTGGGTCGAGAGCGTCGAGAGCGTGACTCGCTCGATGGGAAAAGCAGATCCGTAGTTGTATCTAAACTTTGCGGGCCCTTTTCAAAAGCCGCTTTGCACCTATGGGCCCGAGAACTTGCGTTTCCTCCACGAGGTGGCAAACAAGTACGACCCCTCCGAGGTGTTTCAAAAGTTAGTTCCCGGCGGTTTCAAGCTGAGCCAAGCATGTGGAGTCTGTTAAGAATCATTAGGGCGTGTAGGGGAGTAGGAATAAGCAGCGACTGGATGTTCAGGGCCTTTTAGAAGATTCTAAGTCTGATAAATTCCGTCACCTTATCATCTAACATAGCTTTAATGTCTCGCGATGGGACCATTGAGATCTGGGAGGTGGCAACAGGCTGGTATGCCCGTTGCCAGGTGTGCCCGGATGCTCGAGAACCACAATGATATTGCCTACTTGGTGACCTTCTCGCCTTACAGTTACTAGTTGGCATCGGCGTTTGATGATGGTACTATCAAGATGTAGAAGGTTGTAACACGCACGTGTAACTGGCGCTCAGCCGAAGCGGCTACAACGCGGCATCCTCGTACGACTTTAAGTCCAAGAAAGCGTAGCTTCGATAAAACTTACGAGATCCTAAAATTACTAGTAACGGTGCACTTTTTTTTAATAAACGTCTAAATATTAACTATATAATCTCAATCCTATCTTAATCGGTGGTTAAAATAGCAAGGAGTTGATATGTTTTAGCCAGCTGATAGTTAGCCAGGTTAAGTGATTCCTTCCTATATATAAGAGGTCAGTTAGCGTCCATGCGCTACTCTCTTCTTTACTTTCACCAATGATAAAGTCGCTCTAGCCCCCTGGAATAGCTGATTGATAGTGGGAAGTGTGCCTAACAGGGGACGCTACGCATTGATCAATACCGGAAACCAAGTGTTCAGCTCTCGAAGAGTCTATGTCAGGCAATCACAGCTAATGGTAAGAAAGCGGAAGGGAGATCGGCTGACATTACATAGTATTTTACCACGCTAGCAGCAGTCAATCATTTAATATTAACGACCAGATAGGAACAGCTATGATTAGCACGTCATGAACAAGGTTCTATCGTCGACAGTTAGTCCAACCACTGACTCAAGATTCAATCCAGGCCATCTATACCCACAATAATCCGTAGATTTGGCACTAGGTCGGGTAACCTCGGATCCTAGATTTCTGCGGAGTATGAGAGACTAAGATAAAAGGGGGTAGCGTTAAAGTGTTAACGCTGTTTAAGTGGAATTATATGTTAGAACCTAAAGACGCCATAGCAATTAAGTCTATACAGATGCCTCTTCTGAGGAATTTTTTTCTATTCTAGATAGTTCCTACTCCGTGTTCTAGACGGGTCCTTCCTATTCTAAACAGATTCTCCTCTCGGAGGTATAAATATCGATCTCCCTCTTCGCCAGTTGACATATTTAATCAGACCACGTCAGTATAGATTGATAACACTCTCAACTTATTCTAAAATTTTCTTGCCTTTTCACTTGCCCTTTCTTTTTCCTTTTGCCTTTTTTTTAAAAAAAAATAAAGTTTGCTTTAGCAAATGAAATTAAAGCCGTATAGTATCGACAATCAAGCTCGCAGGAGAGTTTTAATGATGCGAAGTGGGAACGCAACACTGCCATTCAGGCAACGTATAACCGCAACGATTATGCTAATCTTGCCAAGATCGAAGCTTTTTGCAAGGCGAATCCTATATTATGTGCCATTACAACGCTCGATAATAGAGTTGACCTATTAAAGCGTATAGAAAAGCATGCTGAAGCCGCTGGCCTAAATATGGATAATGAGTTAGAGGCATGATGCCTTTGTCTGGTCTTGCAGTCTGAGGCATGCATGTCTTAGGCTATGCAATTAATCCAATAGGACGTGTACGCATATACCCAGGTAGCATCGCCTTAAAATTAAACCCATTCTCCACCGACAGGGTAATAATTCACCTTGGCCCTCGTATGCGGCTCTGTCAGTGTTAACTAAGAGGTAGTAAGGGCATCAATGCCGTCTCAAGTGAGAGAACACGACGAGGACGTACGGGGGTCTGAGAGCCATGGAGGCAGCGCCATGATGAAACGTACGACACCTACCTCGGTCACCTCACCACCAGGTACCGCAACTGCGTCATATCTGCAAAGATCAAATAAACACGTCGGCTTGGCCGAATATTACCAGTAACTACAATTTGCGTTGGAAATATCAAGAAGCTAAAACAGTGCATGTACTCAAAGATAACTACAGGTATGTTTTGGCAAGACAAAATCCTCGATATGAGCACAGCATCACTCTCGGAACCCCTCACTTTTTATGTCGATCGTTCTCGAGACAGCTTCATGGTGCAAAGCAATCGAACAGACGGGCACGTCTCCTTTACGACACAAGGTGGCCTCGATGTGTATAACATTCGAGGAGGAAATATTAGACGAAGCACACGCAAATATCAATCTTTAAAGTGCTGCTTAATAAAATAAATTAACTAGCTCATTTATTAACCTGCCTTGTCCCTGTACCCACGTAGTAATCATGGGAAAGGCTAGGCTGGGACCTTAAGTCCATAGAGAAGGGATATTTGCAACAGGCCCTGCTTTGGACTTTACGGATTTAAGACGTTTTTGTCGAAGTCTCCCGATCGATGCCGATTTGCATAGGCTCGGTCCGGAATCTGCTAATCTTAGCCGGATTGTAGAGTGATAGGCTAGAGGCCCAAATAGCTAACTCCGGAGTTTCGGAAATAAGAAAGAAGTTGATCTGAAAGATATATTCGAAGTAAATACAGGGTCTCTAAAATCAACTAAGAAGCTTACGCGGTTTCGAGATAGAGATAGGACGGCGAGGCGGCTGTTATGCGTGGTTGAAAAGTACGAATTCCGAATGTTCTCTAACGTGATCCACTAACCCGATATAAGAACACAATACAGTTACTCTAAGAATACACAGAACTGCCTTCATCTAAGCCATCACATCAAGGACTCGCCATGTCTCTAAAATATGCCAAAGACCAGCCCGAAGGCTTTACTAACCGCATCGAGAGGGTTGCCATTGTGGGAGTATGATCTTCTCTTTCCCGCCATTTAGCTCCAGCAGTCTAACAACCCCAGGCGAACGGCCAAATCGGTAGATATTTCACTGAGCACCTCCTAAAGACGAGCAAACATCGCATAACGGCCATCACTCGGCGGGACAGCGCGACCGCCCTGCCTACAGGCGTGGTTCGGGCTGACATCTCCTACGACGATATGGCGGGTCTAACAGCTGCGCTTCGCGGTCATGACGCCCTAATCATCACCCTGCCCCTCTCGGCACCATCAGACACGCAAAGCAAACTCCTCCGCGCGGCGGCCATGGCGGATGTGCCATACATCATGCCTAACGCACATGGGGTAGACCCTCTTAACGAGGCGCTGATGGCGGATATTGACCTCGGTGAGCGCAGGAGAAAGGCTATACGGGAGGTCCGGGAGCTAGGAATGACGTGTTTGCTATTGGGGACGGGGTTTTGGTTTGAATACAGTCTTGGGGGTGGGCCGGAAAAGTACGGCTTCGACTTTGTCAACCAACGGGTTGAGTTTGTTGACGAAGGGGACGAGAAGATCAACACGTCCACTTTTCAACAGGTACGTTGTATTTTCGCGGCTAATTTGTTGTTTTAGTTTTACGACGGGGCTTTGGGCTCAAACCCTAACTCGTCCAGGCATACGTATATTTTATATATCAAACTAACACCGAAAATAGTGTGGACGGGGAATTGCTGCACTTTTAAGCCTTCCGATCTTGCCACTGGACGACAAGGATGAAAAACTCACGCTGTCGCGGTATTTCAACGGGTGCTGTTACATCAGTAGCTTTCTAGTTAGCCAGAGAGACATATTTGAGAGTGTGAAGCGAGTGACTGGGACAAACGACGAAGACTGGAATATTGAACAACATAATCACGTCGAGCGGTACCAGACTGGGATGGAGAGGATACGGAAGGGAGATCGCCCAGGATTTGTCCTTTCGCTGTATACACGCATATTTTATCCCAACGGCGGCGGGAATTACGAGTCCAAGTTGAGTAATGATATACTCGGCTTGCCGAAGGAGGACTTGGATGAGTGGACTACTATTGTACTTCGGATGGCTAAAGGAAATGCATCCTGACTGATGAGAAAGGAGCATACGAGCAGCCATTAGTGTGAAGGGCATTAAGTATAAGCGTGTCGGGGGCGATATAAAATAAGGGTGAAAGTTCTTAGCAAACGAGAATGTCGGCACACTTAACACGAGCAAGTATTGAAAAGTACGAGCCCACGCTCGGTAGAATAAGCAGAGCAGTATTTATCCTTGGTTCGGGTTAGTTAGAGTAGAGTAATATCGCCCTTCTATCATTACCCTGGCCGGCTTACTTTTGAGGATATCTGGAAAGCTCCCTTTTGCTGGCTTACTGTTGTCGCTCGGATACGAACAACAATCCCAGACAGCGGATACTCGAGACTCTTGTGGAGCAGTTGTTTATCTCTCGGCTTAGAGAGCACCTAATGGAGCCTTCCTGTAAGTAAGTACCAGAAAGTGCACTCTCCATTGTCAAAGTATACCACGCCGAATTTGATGACATTTCTAGACGGCTAACCTGGTTCCATAAAAGAGATAGGAAAAAAAATATTCCTCAACGTCACGAAGCTCACTCGAAGCATCTCTCTTCAGCATTTCTTGCTATTTATTCAGAAAGAGCTCGCTCATGAGGCGATTAAGCTAGCCGAAGTTCAGTTTAAGGACGCGAGGGCAGCCTCTAGCTAGCTGAAATGATGCTCCAGCAAGGAGCTCACAGATAAGGAGCTCGAGGGTGCCCGAGCCGGGTTAAAGGACAGTCTGGCGAGACTGGAATTTACCAACCTGAAGCTTGAATATACTCAAGACGAGCTCATGCGTATAGAGAACTAATCCGTAGGTCGTTATAGCATGAAGCGTGGATTACGTGGTACATATGACGATAGTGCCTTGTCTAGTAACGCAGCCCAGCGCCTTGTCTGTGTCCAGTAAGGAGACCGGTCCTCTGCGGGTCCTGCAATACGTTTTCGGAACAAGCTTAAGAACTTGAGGAGCAACTCACTTGCCTTGTGAAAGAATGAGCCTGACACAAGTACTTGTCTTACGGAGCATAGGTATTACGTTACCTCTATGTTCAGAGGTAGTTGCAGGTGTCCTTGCAGGTGTCTGTTTAAAGGGGAAAAGAGGAAAGAACAGAGTGCAAGCATAGATGCTAAGTAGCGAGCTTTATATCTCCTTAAGGCGTTCCAGTACCCAGATTCGATACGGATAACAATACGCGTCTTACTCCCTAAGTACCTCCCAATAATCTAGAGGCGCTGACTAGCCCAGCGCCTGGCACCCGAGATCTTTGGCTTGTGGCCTCATTGCAGCAAATTTTAATGCGCCATGGGAATTTAAAACAGTTGCTACCTATGATATCCACCTTATCTTTTTCCTCGCCTGCTTTTTAGTGCCTTGTGTTAGCCGGATTTTCAACAAACTTGCAAGGAAAGCATCGGGGGTGTGGCGCAATTGGCTAGCGCGTTGGCTTCCAGTGGTCGTGGCCTTCAAGTCCGGCGTACCTTTCAGGTGACAGGAAATTTCCAAAGGCTGTCCGTTCAAGTCGGGCCACCCTCAATAATAATATTTTCTCAGATTGATTAAGGTTAACTGCATAACAGATGCATGGTCACGGTTGTGAAATAATCGTCTCAGTTTAAAGGCTTTTTTTTTTCTATTTAAATCTCAGCTTCTACTCGGACTGGATTCATATGTTTAGATGTATAATATTTTCTCAGCTAATAAGTATGGCAGGTATGAACACCTGCCTATGTGTATATACTTTGTTAAAAGAATGTTTGTGTGTGAAGTAGTTACATTGTTAAATGTGTAACAGATATGTTAGAAAAGAACATCTATGTAACTTGTTTTAACTGACATAACGAACTTAACCGAATGTTTTCTTTTTAGCTTTTTACTTCTAAATTTCTGTAATTCATATATGAAAGAAAATGACAAACGTAAAGAGAAGGCAGAAAAACAGAGACGAAAGTAAAAGAATAAAGAAGTTATACCCGCATAGCTCCCTTTTATTTACTTCTGACCGTGTGGCGCCGTATGTTATGCTGTGGCACGGCACGGTGGCCCCATCAACAGCTAGTACACCAACCTGTCTTGCAGCTTATATACAAGCAGAAGACATTGTTCTGGTCATCATTTTCAGTAGGTGTGTTCCACCCTGCTTTAGCGTCCTCTGTAGTGAGGGGTGGACAGTACCTTTTTATACTACATGAGTCACTGGTGTTCTAGGACAGATGTGTGGTCAACATAGTAGTGGCTAGCACCAGAAATACACCAGCCACTTTTTGTGCTAGTCTGTGTTATATACCAAACACCCTGTAGTACTGATGACTAAACACCTTTGGAATAGTCTTAAATATTTACTTCGTCGTCTGATCAAGGCCCAAATTGTTGCCTACTTCTATCTGTTCAATTATGCCTGTCCGAGTAATCTTGTACTAAACTCTGACATGTGTATAAGATAAACGGCGATGAAGGACGACGGAATTTGTCGGGTAAGGAATACCTTTTTACAAGAGCCCCTCCCCTACTTTTTATTTATTATTTTCTTTCTCCCCTTCCCCCCTTAAGAGTTGTCAATAAACCTTCTGCGTTGCTAGGAGCGCCAGATAACGATAAGTCAATAAGAACAAAAGGAAGAAATAAGGAATATTGAGGGGCTTTGTGCAATCCAGAAATCATTCCTAGCTGCTTAAATGCACTATTTCAGCAGGCAGAGATCATCCTGGCTAGAAACTAGAGAGCCATCAAAAATAATAGGTCCATATAGGAAATCCTCAAGTATTTGCTGGGACAGCGTCAGCGGTCTTTAGCAGATAAGGTAGTGTCTTACCCGTAGTCGTAGTACTCGCATTATGTTTGACTCATAGTAAAACCTGAAATCCAAGCCTATAGAATTTCAACGAGTCCATACGTATGTATTCTTCCCGGACAGTCAAATATGGAGCTCGGTAGTGCATTATGAAGCTTTTCAAATGTTAAATTAGCAACGCGGCCAAAATGTTTTAGGAGATTCGGGTCCAATTCTCCTTGGCCTTGGAAACGGGTGGCTGGCGGGCTTCATTTGCCTCACTTGAGATCAGAGGCTTTCCTTTCCGGCGGCACCGTTTCTGCGAGAGTCTGTTAGAACCAGGGAGGACGGTTAATTAAAGCGTGAGCACTAAGTCCTTTTAGCAAGGAGGAATTACAGCACGGTGTACAGTGATAGAAGATATTTTACACAGTATAATCGCAGCACAGTCGGACTAACCCCGTGCATCACAGCCTGGTAATACGCGAACAATCCACTCCTACAGACGTAATCGTAGTCTTAGATGACAACAATAACGAAAACCACAAGATACAGCAACCCTCTACGTACCTGGCTGCCCTAAAACTTTTAAAAAAAATATTACCAGGACTAATTAAAGGCCTTATAACTTCTTGTGATAGAAGGGTCAGATATAAAGGACGCACAGCGAGAGTACATGAGATTACAAACACAAAGGAACCATAAAATATTAGACGCTAACACTTGTAGCTTAATTCCACTATAATGTATTTTTACTAACATGAGTTTATATAGACTACAGCAATGGCCATGGTAAAGTACTCGTACACATCTACCTATACTTGGCAAAGGGGAAGAAGGCGGGTTGTGACGTAGCTCATACGTTACCACCTATCGTGTGGAGGCGCCCACCCTGGCGAAAATGTTTGACTCGGTTGGCTAGACCCACCAAAACAATCCCCTGATATTATGTACCAAAATGGATCTAGGTACTCTGTAATTTGTATGCATAAGAACAATGCCATACATATTTATAAAAAACCAAAAAGAAGGGCAGTTTACAATAAAAACGCGAATTAATAGAATTCCTATAATTCTCAAGCAGGCAGCTAATTCGCATCGTTTAAGCGGTAGAACGACCAGATTTTAAATTATCGGGGTATAAAAAGATGGATTGTTTTAGTGTGCCAACTATTTCGCGCAGGTGGGGCCAGGAAATAAATTAATCCTGCTATGTCTAATTGGTTGTGTCATGGAGAAAAACATCGAAGATTCTAGCAACGCAGGTGGAACTTCTACTGAAACACAGGCAATCAACTGTTTATTACCCCTACTGGTACAGAGTACTCCTACAAGTACAGTTCACGAAGCCGACACGAAGCTGAGCTGAGTTCAATTCTGGTTCAAAAATGGTTAGAAATCTGCTAACTAGGCCTCGGAGGCCAGGTCAGGTCGCGGCGGCGTTCGTTCTGCGTAAGAAATTCGTACAGAGGACATGCTCGAACTTGGAAGAGGATGTGGGAGGAGGCCGTCGGAGGCGATGAATTACTTACGGGTTGGGCCTTCATACCTAATGTTTGTCTTCTGGTGGATGATGCGGCAGTCATGCAATGGGAGGCCTGGGATGTGTTTCCCTGTATTCCCAGGTGGCATCCGCGCGGAGGAGCTGCTTTGGTACTTGCGTTCACTTTTGGCACAGGCGCCGAGGCTACAAATACGGAGTAGATTGGTGATGTATGCGTAGAACACCATCGCATCACCTGGCATGGTGCCAAGGAGGTCGGTCTGGATGTCTCACTTCCTTGTCTGCGCACAATATTACAGTCCTGGTCACCTACCATATGCGTGTGGACTTTTTAGGCCTGTGAAATGGTGTGATTTTACTTTTTTCGGAATTTATGTGAATGTACAGACTAAGTGTGAGCACTCGTACGAGGTAAGGTGTGTGAGTCCCCCCATCCCCCCCTTTTCTTCCCTTTGACTCGGTCACTTTTTTGAATCCTTTTCACAAACGACATCCAATTTGAGAGCAAAGTCAAGAAAGACTCAAAGAGAATACCCATGGCCTTACCCTTTACAAATATCTCTCTTGCCTTCGCGAGAATTTCCATCATATCCCCTGACTGCCAAAACTAATATCTCCCAGGCACGTACGAAACCCAAACATTTGGCTGTTTTTGCGAGTCTTTCTAGAGCCATACGCTGGATTTAGTAGTTGTAGGATGCCTTTTTTGTCTTGTAGCACATAAATCTAGGAGTAAAAGGAAAAGCATCTAATTTCTGAAGCTGCCGCTGCATTGGTGCATTGTGCATATCTGGCCGCCGATGTAAACAGTGATGTTGGGGGGGGGGCAATTTAGTTGGCTATCTTGGAGGGTCGCCATTTGGCCAGCCCACCTCGGCTCGCCTTTCATCCGTTTAGCGTGCAAGTATCCTCCTCTTATTGTATCATGATTAATGTCTTCGGGTCGTTGGAGTACGTAGGGAGATCAAACCAGGCTCGTCTGTGTGCTTTGCTATTGGCTGCTCCTCGAATTACCGTCCGAAAGTGGCAATGTGCCTGCTCGTTTCTGCCATGTGTGTGCTAGCCCGTCCTGCCCAGATACGCATACATGTAGGGTATAAATCATGCATGGCACTTCGCGCTAGAGACCTTGTTCGTATGCCCAAAATATATAAATATCTATATATAAATATATCAAAGGCCGACCTCCCCCAGAAAAACTTTCTCCCACCCCTCTCTTTTCGATGGTTATTATTTGGCCATGAAGTCATCAAATGCTCCCTATTCCTTACACAGTCTACTAAAACTTGAAACTTCTTTACCTTGCCCGGCCACTCCATCCATCTGTTTTGTTATTATGGAAAGATACGCCCTGATCTTCAAGGATACTCGGATTCGCCTCGCACAATGATCTCGTCTACTGGATTGACAGCGTTCAAAGATCGGCAGCTCTCTCGATGTCTTCCATCAATATTTGATTCCCCTCCTTCAAGTTTGCCGTCTGCTTCTCCAACATCCAGATATAACGACACGCAACGTCCAGCACCTTCGCTTTGGTTGATTTCCGCCCGGCTACCAAGACAGATTCGCCTACCTCCTCGGCGCCATCTTCACCTGTAAGCAGCACGGCGCGCAGCTGCTCGAACTGCACATTCAGCCTAAGACGATACCGCTTTTCGATATCGATGTGGGTCTTATTTACACAGTGCGCCTCGGATGGCATTTTGGATTTGTTTGACGCGAAGTTCTGCGCCGGCTTGCGAGGTGCAATCTGGAACCGCACCTTTTTAGCAACAGGCCTGGTTTGGCAGGATGACCTAGCGGCAGATGATGCTGACGGGGCCAAAGACTTGTGATTGGTCTTGGACTCACTGCGAAGGCGGAAAGGGTGGCCCTCGCGGGTTTTCTGGCGGCGCCGGGGTACAGCGTCGCGCGGATCAGCATCTCCCTCATCGAAAATTGCGACCGAGTCGCCGAGATTACGACGAGATAGAGCGTCATGCAGGCCGCATCCGCCGCCGTCTCCCGAAGTCGGGAATCTTCCGGTAGATATCCGTGAATAACCCGAACTTGCGACATCCAGACAGCCATCACTGGTATTAGCGACGAGGACTGCCGGAGATACGAAGCTGTTACTAGTGTAGCCAGTCGCAGGAGCCTCCGTAGTGAGCGGAGTGGCTATGGCACCCGTTGCGGCTGGGGTGATAGGAGCAGGCCAACAGCTGTATTCCGGAACTATGGGTATTTGGTAGAGGTAGGCATTCTGGTGGACAGTCGCGGCTAGATTTGCCAGGTAGCCCTCCAAACTATTTGAATTGTACGTCCGACGGTACGAAAGAATTTTCGAGGAGTGGGAGCGGTCTATTGGGGGGCGCCCATCGCATAGAAAGGCGGACTGAGTCTCATCATCTCCCCGCGATGAGATAGCGCTCTCGTTGTTGCGTTGGGAGGTTAAAATCGGGGTCAATGGCAATCCCGTTGCCGCCTAGAAAAAAAAAAGATACCAGTTAGGCCCCCGCGATGATTCTACGAGATACCGGCTACGGCGAATCTAGCCAATTGAGCATGTGCTATATCAATATCCTCACCTCATATGGATCATCGACACAATAGTGCTGGACTTTGTACATGATGTTTTCCATTGTGGAACTGTTTAATGACAATTAAGGTGGACGGTCGTCGTGTCAATGGAGACGAGGTAGGTCAGAATTTTACGACTTTTTTCTAAAAAAATTTTAATTTTAATTTTTTTTCGTTTCTTTCGTTTCTTTTCATTTTTTCCCTCCCCTTTTGAAGATTACTCAAAGACAAACCAATACCAAGGTCAGGATATTTCTGCGGATACATAGATCAGCCCTTGCATGAGGTCTGGCCAGCAAGCATTACCGATGGAGTCTCGTATCCTTCGCGAACGAGAACATGAAAGAGATCAACGGTGTCAGCGCGATGCTTCAGGTGAAGAGCTAAATTCAGGTGATAAAGCTACGTCACTTGAAGTGGCATGTGCAAGAGGTGTAATCGTATGTTTGTCAATCAGCCCACCTCCGTCTAGACTAGTCGGATTCGGTAGGGAGCAAGGTTGGAATGTCTGATCATATTATAGAGGAACAAGAATTATTACAGTGTGAAGTATACAGTGACGAAAGCCTAGAGGCAGAAACGCTGGAGACGCGAGGTCACAAAGGCAACACAGTGACCCGGCTAAATAATTAGGGGGCCACCCCTGCGTATCGCAACTCGTACTAGCGCTGCAAGAATTTGGTGCCTTGGGACAGGCGGACCATCGAAATGCAACATCCGCTATTAGTCCCATTGGTTAGAATAAATGTAGTTATCACCTTTCGTGATCTCTTTGCGTACTAGTTAGTAGTCAAAATTCAATCGATTAAACTGCAACAATGTTTGCGCCATACGCTCAGACCCCGTACGTGGTACGTTATGATATATCATCAGCAAATTAATCCTACAGAATTAATTAGTTTTGATTTACGGAGAGTACAGACTAACTCCGTAAGCGTTCCTAAGAGGTACGAAGTAGTAAAACCAAGAAAATATGCTAGAATATGAGAAATGTCATTCTTGATACCTCCAGAAGGTCGCGGTCCTTTAAGATGTACTATTTTCTTTTTGGTAGCATCTACGCTGTTAGGCTATTTGTGTAAAGGAAGCCGCACAGTAAGGGTTTACGGGTACTTGAGCCCGATGGAAATTCTTACCACAACGGCGGAATGGCAACAATGAACCATTTCTGGCAATCATCGTCAGAAATCCTCCACACCGCCAAGGTTCTATAGCGCATCGCTTTACAGTCTACAAGTGTTTTGCTGAGTGTTATCTTTGTAAGATTATCCCAGATCAGAGTGCGTTGTTTTGTTATCAACCACTCAACCCGTGACCAAACGAAAAGAGGGGTTTGGTTCTTCTGTCAGGGCAGATCTTCTCCTGCGTAGGCTATGCTTAACGATGCTCACATATGTACTGTAATGACCACCGAAAACATTTTAGCTTTGCAAAGGCTAGTTTAACCTCTATAAGAATGTAGTTTCATGGTGGTAATAAATGTTATTTTTAACCCTATACTAGTAGTTTACGAACTTAAAATCAGTGAATCCACTGTTGCGAGTATAATCCTTCGTTCTGCCAACTGGTTTCCCTTTTCGTTTTGCTAGCGGGTTGCCTACCGTGTAGTCAACGTAATGGACATGTTACGACTAGGTAGTGTACTGTTCGTTCTTATACGCAATCTTCTGGTAGTTAAGCTCAGCGAATATTATGTTTATTACCTTGACTATACGGTAGTAAAACACACGTACAGAAGTACGACTCTACAGCAGCGTACACACCATGGTACGCAATCTACTAGTAGTTAAGCTATATAATTCATAGGTGCTTGAATGAAGCATTTGCAGTCTGGTTTCGAAGAGCTGCAGTAGACGTACGTCTAGTGGAGGAGAGAAAAAATTGCACTAGGTAGAAAGATATTATTACAGCTAATCGACACACTTAAGGCAAAAATTTAAGAAAAGGGGGAATATATTGTGTAGTACTAAAGATATAAGGTACATGTGACTGTAAGTAGCAAAACACGTATACGAATACGCATACGACGCATGAGATGTTCAAACAATGAGTAACCTCAGGAAGTACGTAGGAGTAGCCAGGACAGGAGCGTGGCTAGAACACTGGGATGAGAAGGTCAACCTTTAAGACTCAAACGGAATCTATAATGGCGATAGAAAAGGCACTTTAATGACAGATTATGTATAGTACATAGCAGGTGAAAGGCTCGAACGAAAATGAAAAGAGTTTGCTAGGAGAAGAGAAAGTGTACGAGTATCAGATAATGCTCCGAAGAGGGGAGATGCTCTATATATGTGACAGGTGAGAGGACCGACTTTTGAGACTGAATGACTCACAGAATCTAGAAGCGACCAGGTGGTCTGTCAATTTTCTTGTCAGTCTCGTTTGAAATTTTGTTCCTCGATTCCATTTCATGGATATCTATTTAGTGTTGTAGAATAGAGATCCTAAAGAAGCTGTAGACGATAGAATGTTTGAATGTTTTCAAGTTTGAACACAGTCATTTATCAGCGTTATGGCGTTAGTATGCCGACCTTGACACCTCCAAGCAAAAGTTCATGCTCAGTGTGGCGGGATGGTCTGTCTTCAGCTTCTTCTTACTCGCTTCCATCACTTATATAAACAACTTCCTGGTCTCCTCTTGTCGGTCTTTATTTCTATACGTTGACGCAAGGTTGGTTATTCGTATTTTGGTCCTAAAAGTTGACTCGTCTGACTTTACAAATATGCGTAGGTTTTGTTTCATCACTGATCAAATCATTCGCTGAATCGGGAGAACCCGAACAGAATTGTAATTCCTAATATGTACTCTAAACGAGAAAAGGTTGTCACGGTCGAAATCCATAAGAACTTTAAGATATGGGAAACAATACGCAAATAAATAAAACTACTGTTTTGTAGCATAGGTAAAGCCCAACTCGCTCAAAGACTTTACTTCGTGTCTTCTATCCCCGAGGGCCCTGCTGGCTAACTTGATGAATGGAAAGCGTTCTCTGACCCAAGCTTTCTCAGCGTCCCAGTAAGGTGGCATCTTGCCAATTCCATCATTGTCAAGCTTCGGATCTTTTTTGCACGCTATGCTGCGCTCGAAGAGGCCATTGATGTATGCGACGTCCAGGGGGAAAGCCAGATTGTGGACAAATTTGTTCTCGCCCCGCTCTCCGAAAATCTCCGATTCCCAAGCGCGCATTTCGGTGGTGGAGGGAACAGGAAGCCGGTCTGCCCATAGTCGAGCAATCCAGGCACTTTGGGCCTCCGACAATGGGAGGGGTACAACGCGCTGGGGTATACCAATGAAGGCCAGGGTTGGATCGTCAATGTACAGCATGTGTTCGTAAAGATGTTTGGCGCAAGATCCGTTGGTAATGACTGGTGGCTCCAAATCCTGAAGGAAGGGGAAAGAGTAGAAATATCCTGTACAAAATATGATGGCGTCAATATCCGATTCCACCGAGGCGTCCTCGAATCGAACGGATCGATTTTCGGGAAGAAACTCCACGATCTGGGGCTTCATTGAGGCCCATTCTCGCTCCTCTACTGGTGTAGCTAGGACGGCTTTCTCAGATACAATGACTGGCTTTTGTGACACACTAGATACTTGAAAGCTGATATCTATTCCAGACGCCGAGTTACCAATCACAACGACTTTCTAGAACTGAGTGTTAATCAAAAGAATAAATTTTACAACAGAGAGGCACATGCAAGAGGCGAGAGATAAGAGATAGAGAATAATTAAACGGAAAATGGGAGGGAAGGGTAACTGAAAATTTCACCAACTCACTTTGTTAAGGTATTGGTCAGGGTTGCGGTAGAATTTGGAGTGGGAGACAACGCCAGGGTGGATCTTATTAAACTCGGCAAGCCCCTTGATATCTGGGATAAAAGGGTCGTTGTAATGGCCAGTGGCAACCAGGACAGCATCAAATTCTTCGATGCGACGCTCTTTCGTCCTGAGATTAAGCAGACCGACTTCCCAACGGGGGCGGCTTCGGCCATCGCGGATATTCCGGACCGAGACAACCTGGGTCTCTAGGGACAGCAGGTGTTGAATGTCTTGGGCATAGTCGTGCAGATAGGCAGCGACGTTTTGGTGGCGCGGAAATAGAGAAGACCCTTCAGGGAAAGGAAAATCACAATAGTTCATTAAAGTCTTAGGGATGTTTGTTTCAAGAAAGTCGTAGACTGGCGAGACAAACTGCGCAACAGGACTGTCCTTGGCCCAAATGGCAGTATCATTCAGCTTGGTTGGCTGTGTCCGCGGAACAGTGAAGCCATCGTCGACCACATTGAGAGAGGTGTAATTCCAAATGCCACCTGGCGCGGCTCTCTGGTCAAATACCTCAATCTTTTCAAATTTCTTTTCGGCTTCAAGATATCTGATTTAATTGCGTCATACCAACAGACTGGTTGTTAACAAAGAAGGTCCATAACGAGCTTTATGGGGAAAGGAATGCAACATAGAAAACGGCACTTAGATCACGAACTTTGCTGCGGCTAATCCGCCAGGGCCAGCTCCAATGACGGCAACGCGCTTTATGTGGAGTTTCTCATTCGTGAAAGCAGGAGACATGTTTGGGAAAAAAAATTGTATTGAAGACACAGTAGAGAAAATCCAAGGGAGGAGATACCGATATCAATTTTGATAGCAATAAGGAAATATTGAGAAGGCTTTGGCTTTTGTAATACATGAAGACCGTCTATTTCTCCTCTACTTTTTGGTCTTCCTTTTCTATGGAAAAAAGAAATACCTAGCCTCTTTGACAATATAAACAAGACTTTCTTGCAGACTACGACTTTTGTCCTCTTGGAAATAACGCCACTGGGGAGGCCCGCGGACGCTAGTGCGCAATGCCAGGGTCCATCGGCGATCGATAGTCGGAATAAGGCCGACAAAGCTCGACCAAGATATTCGATAAGCTTATATCGGCACCAAAAAGCACCTTTACTTCTTTAATTTATTTGATAAGGAAACAATGCCTACTGGTTCTCAAGCTGGGAAGGTTTTGTAGGGCTATCAAAAGGTAATATATCCAATTTCGTATTATAGACATGGCTTCCGACATGCGTTCTTCAATCCGGCGATTTCGCATCGGGCGGACGGCTACAGCGAAGACGGTCGGCAAAGAGCCGGGGCAGAAAGCAAAAGGGCCACCTTCAGGCAGGGCAGCGGGTCCGGCCTGCGACAGGTGCCATGCGTTCAAGAAGAGATGCAGCCGGACACTCCCGGTGTGCCAACTATGTGCTAAGGCAGGCAAATCGTGCAGTTATACGATAGCCGCGTCCGACAGCGTCGAGGTACAGCAGCTGCGGGCTAGAGTGGAGCAACTGACAGAGATTCTGAACAATGGCAACAACCTCAGCAGTAAGAGCAATACAGACAACGGCACCAGCAAGGTCGAACAATCTATTGAAGTTGAGACTTGTCTCGGGTATCATGCTGCTCAGCCCGCATCTTCCCAGTCAAGCAATTTGCCGAAAATTGACGGTTCCGTGGTGGACTTAGTAGGACCCGGTGCCTATGAAGCAGTTAAAAGCACAGGGCAAACAGAATTCCAAGACAACATTGATCAACACAGCTTGGATGTACATATTGGAGGCGGAGACTCGCCGGAACCACTTCCCCTATCAACGCCACAGCCGCCGACTCCTCCATTACTTCCAGCCGAAGCATCAGCAGCAACCGCAACATCGACATACCATGCCGATAACCTGCCGCCCGCAAATCATGTGGCCCAAGACATCACCTACCAGGCCCCAATGTCCGACACCAGCAGTGTTGCCATGGGCCTGCTGAAATCGCCAATCCTGCCAGCGGACGCAGCGGCACGGCGGTTCGTAGATGCATACTTCCGGAACGTGAACAGGGCATATCCGTTTGTGGACCGCAGCAAGATTCTACAGGATCTCGAGACGTTTGGCACAGTGTGGCGGCGCAGCCCAGACTCGACTCAGCTGTATCTTATTATGGCAATTGGGTGCACCACGCTGCAGCGGGCCGGGCAGATCCCGGAAGGCACAGCGTCACGGTTTGAAATTGCGTACGCAGACATCATCCGGGAGTGCCTGTCGCAGTCGACGGTGGAGTCGCTGCAGATCCTGGTGTTGCTAGCGCTGTACTCGTTGTTTGATCCAAACGGCATGCCAACGTGGTCGATTGTGGGCATCGTCGCCCGGCAGGCCATCTTAATCGGACTTACGCGGCGGCCACCAACCGACTGCACGCCTGGCGCCGGCATGCCATCTTCGGCGGCCTCATTCTTGCCAGGCAAGTACCCCCAGCGCTCTGCCAAATTCGAAATCGAGCTGCAGCACAGGCTCTTCTGGAGCATCTACGTGCTGGACCGCATGATCTCTGCGTCGCTGGGACTGTCGGTGGCCCTGACGGACGAGAACGCCAACGTGCCGCTGCCAGGGCTGACGCTGGAGGAATTCGCGTCTGCCGACCGGGCGGCGTATGCAGCAATCCTGCAGACGAGCCGCCACGTAATCCAGCTCCGGCAGATTGAGGACCGCATCTTGCAGCAGATCCATTTACGCAAGCTTGCCGAGGTCCGCGCCATGACGCACGACGACCGCCGCACCATCGTCCAGGACATCCGCGCCGACATCGAGAACTGGTACAGCAGCGGCTGCCTGATCTCGCCGCCCCAGGAGGCGGACAACGTCGCCATCCACAGCTCCGTCACCTGGCTCAGCGCCCGCTACTACTACTTGCTCGTGCTGTTGCACTACCCCTGCAGCATGAACCTGTTCGGCACGTCCGTGTCGCGCATGGAGCTGCTGCGCCTGACGCAGCGCCACCTAGAGTCGACTGCGGTGCTGTTCCAGCAGCGCCTGCTGCCCCTCAACCGCGTCACCTTCTGCCGCCTGCTACCGGTCGCGCTCCTACTGATGCACGGCTTTCTCTGGTGCGCAGCCAAGAGTGCGGCTTTCCCGGCCCGCGACGAGGTGGCTGTCCTGCACACCATACTCGAGGCTTTCCCCGAGGGCTGGTCCTCTGCGCGCCACGCTGCCGGTATCGTGCGTCAGTTCGTCCACCTCTTGTCCGACTTCGCCGCCTACGTCCCCCTGCACGTCAGCGGCCACTACGGTGGGTCTGGGGCAGCATCTGCTTTCGGCCCTGCCCGCCATCGTCTCGATGCCCTCTCGGCTCTGGTGCGCCCCATCATCACCGCTCTGGTGAATGTGATGTATGAGGCTCTCGGTAATTCCACTTCATTCGTTTTCCAAGAGGCTGCCTTGGAAGAGAGCATGACCACAGTCATAGACGCCGGCTTTGCTAGCGAATTATTTAGCAATATCGGAAGTATTTCCATTTCCACCACTGCTGCCCCTCTAGAGTCTGCATCGACCGTGCTGCCGGTCAACTCAGTAAATCACGATGACATCGGCGGCTTGGGATGGGCTGGCTGGGATATGGATTTTCTGTAAGACGATCCACGTAAGGTGAAGTTACATATGTGCGTATACAAATACATATCTCTATATATATCTGCAGACATTATACTTTACTGTAAATAAAAAAATACTTGCATTAGAATTACACATGCACTTTCATCTCATTGTTGCATTTATATGTAAACGAATTTGGCTCACATAGATCCATAACTCTCTTTTTTCGATTCTAGTCGCACGAAACAACAACAGCAACCACACTCTTCTTTATTTGTACCGTCCACTTGAATACAATGCCAATCCGCTACCTTGGAACAACCAAGCTACTATGCCCTGACATGTCACCTGTATGAACTCCCCCCGGATCCAAAATGATAGCGGCCCCGCCCCCGAGGCTAATGTTCTGTAGTTCTCCATGCTCATCTAAGTGCCTAGCCTATGCCCGCTGTCTTGGTTCGTCACCAGCTATGCAGTGAGGTCTCAACAACTAGGTATGGCCAGCAAGACTCAATATGAGTGGAATGCCATTATAAGATTGTGTAGTATACTTGACAATCTCATTGCTGCATGGATATCACGCCACCAGAATCAATCCCAGAGAGATATTCTTTCTATTAATATTTTCTAATTCTTTTTTAGAACCTGTTCTCTTAACTTCGGATGGCATCTGTGTGAAGCTTGTTAACTACTCTTATCTTCCCCGAGGTGGCGATTGTCTTTGTCTAAGTAGTAGAACCATACCACATATGTAGTGCTCTAAAGAAAAAGCAGCCTAGACTCCACAAACTAATGGGGCGAGGCGGGAAACTGATAAGACGAGATGACACTTTTTATCATGTTGTGGATAAGTCGGGGAGAACCGATTAATTTTACCGTATTGGGAAATTTTTCGTCTCGCCGACGCCAGCACGACATTCATCGCCTCGATAAAGGATTAAAAAAACTTGGTCAAATTGAACATTATGTGATTTCAACCGCTTTTTTGTCGATTTGAATCTAGATGACGATTAGGAGATATGTCTTATACGGAGGGATAACAGCTTTCAGGAGCTTCCTGATAACTGCACGGTTATAAGACATACCCCGGATCACTTCTTTCTCCAAGCATCATAGAATTTCTGCAAGAGGCATCACCAACCCCAGTGCGGTGTTCAGCTCCCTTTCGCCATATCCCAGTTCTTATTGGGCACGATTTAGTTTATTATCATCCTTGCTCAAGAACTTCTCCTCCTCCTTGCCTTCTTGTTGTCAAAATCGAGCGCGACGAGCGTCACGACACCAAGAGATGGCTTCACCAATTGAAGAGACCAAAGCGGAGTCAGCAGACTTCGTAAAGGTCAATGCAGTCAACGGATCAGCCGACGATACTTCGGTCTCAGCCCACCAGGAATCTGTGCCCGCGACACGGAGGACGGCACTACAACGGTTGGTTCATTGGCATGAGCCCAATACCAGCAAAGAAGAAAAGCGGATGCTTTTCAAGTTGGACTGGTTTATTTTGTCCTACTCATGTCTCTGCTTCTTCATCAAGCAGCTCGATGGCAACAATGTGTCAAATGCGTATGTGTCAGGCATGTCAGAAGACCTGGGATTCGGTCCAGGTAACGAACTCTCCTGGATGAACACCTATTTCTCAGCCGGCACTCTGGTCGGCGGCCCCTTTGCCAACCTCATCATCACCGTGGTGCGACCGCGTTTCTGGCTTCCTTCCTGCCTGCTTATCTGGAGCCTCTTCGTCCTGGGCATGTACAAGGGCCAAACTGCCAGCCAATACTATGCCCTGCGGTTCTGCTGCGGCCTCTTTGAATCAGCTGCCTGGCCGGGTATCCAATACACGCTAGGTTGCTGGTACCGCAAGAGCGAGCTGGCACGGCGATCATCGCTCTTTGTTGTCAGCGGCGTTTTGGGACAGATGTTTTCTGGCTACCTGCAGGCTGCCCTGTACAGTGGCATGCAAGGCAAAGGCGGTCTTCCCGCGTGGCGATGGCTGTTTATCTTCGACTTTATCTTGTCCATCCCCGTTGTCATCTACGGTATTGTAAGTTTTACCATTATACGTCTACCACGCATTTTTCGTGGCTGTTGCCATGCATAAACTTCATTCATATATCATCAGGTACTAACCCTCTCAAGTTCTTCTTCCCCGACACTCCTGAGCGGACTAATGCATTCTACTTGAACGCATGGGAACGCCAGAGGGCAGTTGACCGGATCAGAGCGGAAGGGCGCAACCCCGTTGGTAAAATGGACTTGACTGTTATTAAGCGCATCTTCGTTTCGTGGCAACTGTACGCCTTTACAATGGGCTATGCTCTATGGAGTCTGACGGTCGGCTCCAACGTTATGCAGTACTTCCAGCTGTATCTCAAATCCGAACATTACAGCGTTATTAACATCAACAACATCCCAACGGCAATTGGCGCTGTTAACTTCTTCTTTATGATCGGCTCAGGTTTTGTAGCCGACGCTATAGGCCGGCGTGGACCTGTCTGCTTTGCTGTGGGATGCCTGCTCATCTTTTGCTACATCGTCTTAACTGTGTGGGACGTGACAAAGAACCTCAAGATGGCCGCATACATCTTGATCGGCTGCTACGGCTGCTATACACCCCTGCTTGCCGGCTGGGTCAACGAGGCGTGCGGTGGTGACCAGCAGCTGCGTGGATTCACGCTTGGCTTTATGGTGTCGGTTGGTGGCGCGGTCCTCATTCCCTTTCAGCAGAAGCAGTTTCCGAGCTCCCAGGCGCCACATTATATTAAAACCCATGGCTGGGGCAGCGCCTTGGCTATGGTTGTTGCGCTGACGCTGTGGATGGGCGTGGGACTCCCGGCTGTGCAGAAATGGGGCGAAAAGCGAGACCAAAGGAAGAAGGTAGATGAGGAGCACTTTCAAGGATAAATGGGGCAGAAGAATATTGAAATCCTGTTCTGCACTGCGCCCGTTTCGATTAGTTCTGAAGTACGATGCATTTTAAACGCGACCGAAGAGCTTAAAACAATATGTTTATATTATCGCTTAAATTAATACATCCAGAGTCGGTGTCTCATATTTGCGTGCTTGTGTGCTATCATTTCCTGTGCCATTTGGCCGAGAGCCGCCTCTTACTATCATCGGTATTTAGGTCAAGCCAGAGACCATCAATCCTTACAAACTACACAACGTAGCTATCAACTCATTAATTTAAGGTTTATTTGACATATCCTAGCTTTGAACATTCGAAAAGTGAACTAAATATACATATATACAAATATTATGGTTTCTGGCATCCCATTGGAGTCCCTTCAGAACGATGCCAGAGTTCGGAAAACTGCGTCCCATGTCGCGACGTTCCTGTGCTTACTTCGTTTGCCACCCATCCAGCAACTCCAATGTTTAGACCGATAAAAGTGAACAAGGCTGGACCGAAGTCTGAAGATAATGAAAGATACTCATCAAGCCCCCGACATGTTCGAGTTGGTCTTCCTCTAAGCTTCCATACCCATCCTCGTCCTTTCCTCTTTATTACCATTTTTCCTTTCTTCCATCTGCATTCGTGTATTGCGCATAGTTCTCTAGTTTTTTATTTTTATTTTTTTAGTTTTCAAATTGCCCAAAACACAAACCAAAATGGTCGTGGTTACCGACCCGCAGCTGAATGGCACTTGGGTGCCGTGGAAGTCTTTCCACTACCCAGATCCCAGCGGCCCGAAATGGGCCTTTTCTGTCCCCAACGATGTCGCCAACCAGCTCGACTCTGCCTATAGTCTGATGCTCGACATTCTCGTGGGACAGTTCTGGGTTTTGGTCTTTAGCATCGTCATTGCTACCATTTTGCATATGGACGCTTTTACCGTTAGCCATCGCGTCTTCTACGACATCATTCCCAGCCTCTGGAACAAAGACTCCGACCTCTTCGGCGCCGTGACAGAAACCATCACGGTTATGCTTTCGAAGAAAACGAATGACAAGAACAAGGATGACAACAAAAAGAAGGTGGAGTCCAGCATTCGGCTGTGGGTGACTATATGCGTGATCCTTGCGCTCTACGCTGGTCAGAAGGCGCTGAGCATCCTCATCGCGCCCAAGAGTATCCTCGCCAACGCCGGTCCTGTCAACTCGGAGGCCATCTACGTCCCCAGCAACCTGGAACACGACAACAGCACAGTCGCGGCCCGGTTCATCCTGAACGTGCCATGGGCACTACGTGCGCTCGGCACGGCCACGGCCGCCATCGCTTCTCTGAGCCAGTATGTCACCGTGAGCCAGGAAGTCCCAATCGGAACATACGACTCCCTCCTCGTGTCAGGCGACATCCTGCAGGTCACGTACAACTACAGCGTCAAGGGCTCAAATATGGGCCTGCAGAGATACCCCGACCTCGTCCTGACCGTCAACGGGTCCTGCTTCACCGACTACACCTGGTACCAAGGCAACGGGACCTCTCCTAGCGACCCTAATCTCGTGGTCAACGAGTACTTCTGGTTCAACAATCCCGACAACGCAACCATTCTCTCCTCCAAGACCGGTCCAGCGCCGGTGGCATCTTTCGGCCTGGGCCAGATTGGATTGCCGGGCGCTTTGCCCCAGAGCAACGCCACATGGGGCGCCATCATCTCGTCCTTTGGCAAGGCCAGTTACACGCAGGGAGGCGATCCCTGGTATTTGACTGACACGCTGTCTACCAAGGACAGCGCGGCCGTCGGAGCGCCGTACGTTGTTACGGTGGGTCGGCCGGCGCTCTCGTGCTGGGAAGACAACGTGTGGTCCTACAACGGCCACAAGGCCGACGTCAACAGCCTCAGCAGCCTCCCAGGTCTCGTCCTGTCCGACGGCATGCAGAAGGTTCTAGAGCGCTATCTGGGCGTGCCCATGATCGCAGAGATGGGCCAGTACCTCGGCGCCTCCGCTCTGCTCTCGGGCAGCTCGGCGATCGGCGCCATCATCGACGCCGCGGAAAACAGCTTCTCGGCGGACCTCGAGCGCCTCGTCGTCGCCGCCTACGTGGCGACGACAAACGTGCTGACGGCCACGACGCTGTACCCCTACGGCGCGAGCGCCAAGGTAGCGAACCAGGTGCAGAGCGCGTCGGGCCAGGTGCAAGACGGTGTGGCCGATTTCGTCGTTTGGTCGCCCGACGTGGCGGCGCTGGATCTGCGAATCGTCATCGTCGTCCCTCTGCTGATGGCCACCATCTGGTTCGTCGCCATCATCCTCCTCTGTGCCACGCCCTGGGCAAGGCCAAGGCACTGAGCGCAGTGGAGCTGTACTTCAAGATCATCGAAGCCCACGCAGACGCAGACATCAAATTCAAGCCCTGGCATGGGGCAGAGTGGATATTCCCGTGCGTATTTCGTTTTCTTCTTTTTCCCTCCTAACTCTTGGTGCACTAGTCCTGGAAGACGTCGATTTTTGGCAAGACTAACCAACCATAGGGACCACGAACCAGCTGCACAAGCCAACAATGTGTCTCAAGATGCAAGCGGGGCGGCGGCCGATCTGCCGCCCAAGACGAACTCCATGGTTGGCGCAGCACCTGTCGAACCTGTGGAACCGGCCGAAAAAGTTTAAAGAGTACCATGCGCCTCTCCTTGCCCTAAAGCGTCGAATTGAACCCGAGACCACAGAAACGGAACAGCAGCAAGTCGCTTTGCCTAAAACACAAGAATGATAGTATTTGGACCTAATCTAGATAAATGATGCTATAAGGAGGGAAACTATAGGAGTGCCACATGAAATGCATCTCGTTATCGAAGGAAATCGTAGCTCTATCGAGTTATCTAGACAGAGTGATACGTTAGGAAGATGGTTCATAGAAATATAGCAGCTTTACTGTTATGAACTCTTATATGTGAAACTGCCTATCTAAGGGGAGACTTTCTTCGGGCTTTCGCGATACCAGGAGCACATCATCCATTCTTGGCAAGCAAGCAGCTTCCTGTTCGAGACAATGCGTCATTTCATGGCAATCAAAGGCGAAAGAGCGCCACCACAATTCAATTGAGCAGGCCAAACGCAGCTAGAGACTACTACCACCCGTGACGCGACAAAAGAATATATATCATTGTGTTTGACGATCATAGCATCTCTGGACACGGCAGCGGAAGTGGTCATTTAAGACATAGTGATTGGTAAAGTTAACATAGCTTGGTGGCATAGAAGCGAAGAAGAGGAGAGATAAGCTTCGGTGCTCGTATCGAAAGGCGCAGGCTAGCAACCCTCGCTAGAAGCTTGCGGTCGGGTGAAGATACCACGAACACAGACTAAGGGTAGGGATGGTGCGTTTCACAGACTTACCATTTTCTGGTTGCCCCATGAAGCTGCTGCGATCACTCCCTTGAGCTTCTCTCACTTTTCATAGGATGATGTTTTCTCACTTAGCAAAGGTATTGTAGATCAAGATAGAAAGCGACTGTACGAAAAAAAAAAAAATACAATATACCGGACGAGCTGTCTTGCAGCGTAGCGATGCGAATCAGAGGCTGCAAGATGGGCTCGTATACGTAGATCAGATAAAGGCTTGTCTTCAGAGTTCTTGTGCCTAGAATTATTATTATTAGGCGACTCTGTGTCGGCAGCACGAAGCTGGCTGGCCGGTACCTGACTCCTTTTTGAGCCCTCAGCTCCCTCGACAGAAATTGGTGGGATTTCAGGCAGTCAGATGGAGGATGTTACCCTACGTACCTTCAATTGTACACGGCAATGTCTGAGCCCTGCAGTTTAAAATGAGTGCGAAAATCGGCCGTCAAGCGCGACAAGCACTGAATCCTCAATTGGACCACCATAACTTGACAACCCCTGTATGACCCCTCTATTTGTTGTCTTTTCTGAATTCCGTGTTCGAAGAAACGCGTTTTCCCCGACTACATATTAGGCGTATCTTCTGCAGTTTCTTTAATCTTCTGCCGTGGTTGCTGTCATAGCTCATCTGCATCTTCAATACTTTGCATAATGCGCCTCTTGAGACGTGATAACAGCACTGGCGACATTAGCCTAACCAACTTTCCCCCCGGGAAGACTCCCTTGTACGCAATACTTTCACACACTTGGGGCAACGATGAGCAGGAAGTCAGATTCAAAGATCTGGTCGATGGAACGGGTGACAAGAAGGAAGGATATTGTAAGATTCGCTTCTGTGGAGAGCAGGCCTGGAAAGAGGACCACTTGGAATACTTTTGGGTAGACACTTGCTGCATCGACAAGTCAAGCAGCACCGAGCTTCAAGAATCGATTAACCGAATGTTTCAATGGTACCGCGACGCAGCCAGGTGCTACGTCTATCTCGCCGACGTCTCGAAACCTGCCTCCGACAACTCAAACAAAGCAAGTCTGGGATGGGAGACTGCTTTTCGGAAGAGCAGATGGTTCACTCGTGGATGGACCCTCCAGGAACTCATTGCCCCAAAGTCAGTCGAGTTCTTCTCTAAAGAAGGTGTCCGACTGGGAGATAAGAGCTCGTTGGAGCGGCAGATCTATGAGATAACAGGAATCCCCGTTCAGGTCCTTCGGGGTCGCTCTGTCACAGGTTTTACTATTGAAGAACGAAAATCGTGGGTTCAAAGGCGTGAGACGGCACGCGAAGAGGACAAGGCGTATTCCCTTTTTGGCCTTTTTGATGTACAGATGCCACTTCTGTATGGTGAAGGCGAAGAGAAGGCATTTCGGCGATTAGAGCAAGAAATAAGCAAAGCTCAGAATAGTAAGTCTTTCCCCGCCTCTTATTAGATGACGTTAAACATGGCGTAAGTTTTTTAATAGCTGGTTAAGATATTTTCACAGAGGGGCCGGATGCGCAAGCATGCCTCCGTGATCTCTTTCTCGTTGATCCCTCCGAGGACAAGAACGCCCTAAAGCGTAAAATCGGCAGCCGTGTACAAGGTACCTGCCAATGGTTCCTAAACACGGAAGAGCTGGCTGTGTGGTTAGATGAGTCGGCGACTACCAAGACCGCAGAAACGAATAACATTTTGTGGCTCTACGGGAACCCGGGAGCAGGCAAATCCACCTTGTCTATCTTCCTTGCCGAGGCGCTACATCACAGATTCTCTACTGAGAATGAGAATAAAAAATCTCTTGCATATTTCTTCTGCGATTCGAGCTTTGATAAGAGGAGAACGGCCACAGCGATTCTTCGTGGCCTCATCTGGCAACTGGTAAACCAGCAACAACAACTCCTCAAACATATTGTTCCTTTATATAACGCGCGTAACAAAGACTTG
The DNA here is from genome assembly GCA_002917075.1 of Hawksworthiomyces lignivorus. Lineage (NCBI taxonomy): Eukaryota > Fungi > Ascomycota > Sordariomycetes > Ophiostomatales > Ophiostomataceae > Hawksworthiomyces > Hawksworthiomyces lignivorus. The sequence continues at coordinate 102,328 of NTMA01000085.1, read as the reverse complement.
TTTGAATCATTCGACGCTCTCTGGAAAATATTCACAAATATAGCTGCGGACAGTTCTACAGGCCAAAAGTACTGCATAATCGATGCCCTCGATGAATGCGACCGAGAAGCCCAGGACACGCTGCTATACCAGCTTCAGCACACCTTCGATCACCAAAGCCTTGAGCTTTCCTCAGGCATTCGAATATTGATTACCAGTCGGCCCGATCAAAACATAGTTGAGCATCTTAGCAGATTCAGTAACAGGGCCTTAACTTCATATCCGGAGTCAAAACAGGACGTTGAACACTTCATCGACGTGAAGGTGGCAGATCTCAAGATGCGGAAAAAATACACAAAGCTTGTTGAGGAGCAGGTCAGGAAAGCTCTACGAAAAAAAGCAGCAGGATCATTCTTATGGGTTGGCATAGCTTGCCGGGAACTGGAAGAAGTTGGCTCTAGCAGAGCTATGAAAGTCCTTGAAGGGCTACCCAGGCGTCTTCGTGAACTATATGACAAGCTTCTTACCACGGCTTTAAGATCCGAAAACGAAGAAAGAGGCATTATCAAGCGTATTTTGAGCCGCGTTACTGTCGCCGTCCATCCATTAAGCCTGTCAGAGTTGGAGGAGGCTTGTGATCTCTACCCAGAAGAGGACGAGGACACCCGGATTCAGTTTACTCGCGAGCACATATCAGCTTGCCGTCATTTGGTCATCATCCAAGACGAAAAAGTGCTCTTTTTGCACAAGTCTGTGGCGGACTATTTGACTGGCTCCTTCATCGATAAGTTCGATGCACACGCCGATTTGGCCTATCGCTGCATCGATGTTCTCATTGAGGAGTTTAATATTATCCGTGATCGGCGGCACCTTCGTTTGAGCACCGGTTTTGCACAATATGCAGCTGAACGCTGGGTTTATCATGCCCGCATGGCGCGAGAGAGATTCGTCGTCAAGGATGCACAGGAAGATTTCCTGAAAGTAGATTCACCATCTCGACAACGTTGGTGGAAGTACATCATAAACCATTTCTTTGTCCTGTTTGAACGATATACAACCGATTTTTCCATTCTACATATTGCTGGACTGTTTGGAATCCCCGCTCTCTTCGACTATATTTCTCGAACGGATGATTCTATTTCTATTGATTGTCTCGATGCCGAAAGTAACACACCGCTCGACATGGCTCTTTTGGCTGGGCGTCGAGAGATGGTGTGTAAGCTCTTAGATGCTGGGGCGAGCCTGACAAACCGATCAATAGAAGCAGCCGCAAAAAGCTGGAACTCCAGTGCACTTCAAATACTCCTCGACCGGTTTGGCAACAAGATCATCACCGATGCAGTGGTGTGTGCTGCAGCAGGAAATGAAAATGGAGATGATACCATGCGACTCCTTCTTGATCGGCTAGGCGATAATATCATCACCAATGAGGTTGTATGTACTGCCGCAGAAAACAGCATGGAAGTCATGGCCTTATTACTCGACCGGCGAGGGAACCAGATCATCACCGATGAGGTGGTATGTGCTGCAGCGAGACATGTAGGAATGGAAGACACTATGCAGCTACTCCTCGAGTGGCGGGAAGACCCGATCATTATCACAGAAGAAATAGTAGTTGCTGCATCATCCAGTGCCTGTAGAGCATCAATAATGCTCCTTCTTCTTCAACAGACAGATGTACAGATCAACCTCACTGAGACGATGGTGACTCTTTTTGTCAAATGGCCCTCATTTGGTGATGATGCTGCGCGACTATTTTTTGATCAGCGAGCAAATCAGATCTCAATTACTGAAGAGGTGCTAATGACCGTTACCGAAGACTTTGATGATAGCTTGTTGGCACTGCTCCTCGTCCAGTATGGAAGCCAATTTAAGATCACCGAGGCCGTGTTACTGGCTGCAGTTGGCAACGAGGGATGGAGTGTAGAAATTATGATGGTCCTCTTTGAACACCGCGACACGGAAATTATTATTACTGACAAAGTAATAGAAGCTGTGATAGAAAACGGCGAGAGGAGAGAACAAATGATACAACTACTTCTTGAACGGAGGAGAAACGAATTTGTTATTAGCAGACAGGTAGTGGAAACCATGCTAGCCCCCTGGCGCTACGGGCAAGAGATCGTCGCATTTATTCTCCAGGAGGGACACCGGGCTGCTTTTACAGAAGACGCGATTGCTTTCATCATTGAGAGGTATGGCGAAGAGATAATGGCACCCGGCAATGTCTGAATAAAGGCCTAAACAGAGCGATACGTTAGGAAGACGGTTCATAGAAATACAACAGCTTTAATGCTATGAACTTATACATATGAAACTGCCTATCTAAGGGGAAACATTTGATACGGCTGTGTAAGGGTCTGCTATTATTATACGATAAAAAGATCGCTATTTAAGCACTGAGATATAAATAAGCTCCGGCACTACATTTCATAATATCGCCCGAGTTTAATACGCGTCGCAAATGGCGAGATCCACTGTGTTGGTGAAAGGGCGAGAAAAAATACCTGGTTTCTCTGGATAGCGCCTCACCACATAAATTAAGTATTAGCCCCAGAAAAGCGAGGTGCCGGATTAGATATAATTCATTTTAGCATTTTGCATTACATTAACATTTTAAATTAGGGTATCAGCCTGGGAAAGCATGCATATATGAACATAAACTTAGTAATAGAGTATATGAAAGATATTAGAAAGCAGAACTTTCGTCTCGAAAAATGCCGTATATTGGGTATGATCAGCATGTACACAGCTCCTACCTAGGGACACACTAATACCAAGAACCGGTGCCGGCAGCTGCCGCAAAATAGATACAGGTTCTCTGGGCGAGACTGTTGCTTGGACAGACATCCGTATTAAAGATGTGTAACCTAGTAATATTCGTACTCTTCTAAATTTCTGCCCTTGAGTATTAAATAAACTATCTAACGATGTCTTAAACACACGACGATACTAGGACCCAAGAAGCTTGATGGTATAAACAAGTCTATGAAAAAAACGAGGAGTTGAGACGATTGGTCCCAGATGGATCTTTGTAGGGCATGCATTATTATTAGCCTCCCACCTTATTACGCCACATCTCAGATTCAGTAATGGCTGTGAGATGAGAAATTACCTAAAACAACTTGTCTTATCCCAACACTCGTCTTCGTTCTGCTTAACGTTCTGTTTCTACGACATTCCCTTTATATCTCAAACTCCCTCAAGCAAGCAACAGACGTATTATGCATTGTGTGCAGATAGTTGCCCGGAGATCTGGAGTTTTCCAACTCGCGTGGATTTGCCAGAGTAACGCCTACATCAACGCATTATCGGAGAACTATCAGATAATTTAGCCGTCTTTTTCAAGGTCAAGATGAGCCAATCCACAATTCAGAATCGGGCTACGCGACGGTCTACACCTCGCGTGACAAATGCTTGCGGCAATTACAAGCAGCGGCGCAGAAAATGTGACGACACTAGACCGAAGATACGAAGTGCGTAGAGGATAGAAGTGCAAAGCCGCTGGTCCTAGTGACGGGTGCTGATGAATTTGACCGGGTAGTGTGAGAATTGCAGCCTGCACGTTCTGGAGTGCAGTTGTGACGGCCTTGATCATAGAAATCGAGACACGCGGCTGACGAGTTCGGCGCCCTCACCCAGCGCATTGCCTTCCTAGAAATTAGGTTAAAAGTTTAGTAGAGGATAGGATAAGGCAGCAGCCCGGTTTACACGAGGTCCAATTTGAGAGCAGCTTGGCATCTTTTGCTCCCTTAGACACCAGCAATGCCTCATCTAGTGCTGTGGGTGATATGGACGAGCATAACTAAGCATTTCATTACCAGGGGGACGATAGCTTTCTGGAACCAATTAGCGCAAATGACGTCGATCTTAATAGCGGCGATTTTCTCTTCCTGTCTTCTCCAGACGACTTGCTCAGCCAGGCAGACGAAAAAGGAGATGATGCTGACTATGAAGCTCAACCCGCAGAACAGAAACATGGCCTTGTGCCCTATGCCGTTGAAGAGATAAGTGTTAGCCATATTCGAAAAAAATGAACCAAGCGCAAGGCCACAGATGCCGATGGAACTTCCCCGGGCCCGGCACCTGGTAGGGAAGATTTCGGTAGGGTACGCAAATGGTGCCCACACTGCCAATTTGTTAGCCAGATGGATCAAGTCTAACCATTGGAGATTGCTTGCTACTTACGCCAGGTGAGGCCAAATTGAGCACACCATAAGAAGACAAGCGCAATTACTGCCGAGCTGAAGACCTTGCTCTGGGAGGTGTCGTGGCTGTTCATGCCTGCGGCCACATAGTGCCCGCACATACCGATGAGGGCGAGGAGCACTGCGCCA